>JAODLL010005461.1:0-10525 GCA_026546735.1 Forbesichthys agassizii
CTGACAGGGGGCGCCAGCTGACAGAAAGAGACCAGCTGGCAGGGGGACCAGCTGACAGGGGGACCAGCTGACAGGGACACCAGCTGACAGGGGGCGCCAGCTGACAGGGTGACCAGCTGACCAGATGACAGGGAGCACCAGCTGACCAGCTGACAGGGGGCGCCAGCTGACAGGGGGACCAGCTGGCAGGGGGACCAGCTGACAGGGGGCGCCAGCTGACAGAAAGAGACCAGCTGACAGGGGGCGCCAGCTGACCAGCTGACAGGGGGCGCCAGCTGATCAGCTGACAGGGGGCGCCAGCTGACGAGCTGATAGGGGAACCAGCTGACAGGGGGCGCCAGCTGACCAGCTGATAGGGGGACCAGCTGACAGGGAGACCAGCTGACAGGGGGCGCCAGCTGACAGGGGGACCAGCTGACAGGGGGCGCCAGCTGACCAGTTGACAGGGAGACCAGCTGACAGATGGCGCCAGCTGACCAGGTGTCTGCTTGTACTCATGCTTTTGGTTATTCTGTAAGTCGCCAGCGTAACCCAGAGCACGTCTGCTCCCACTGCCAACCAGTGACTTGGGGCTGTTGTCACCACTGCTGCTCAGTGTCCAGGGGCTGCAAAGCTGTACCTTGGTACAGCGAGTTCGGCGACAAAGCAGGAAGTAGGCATTGCCGAACCGTTGCCAAAGCAGTAGACGTGACCGTTAGGGTTTTCTGTCGGTTTTCTGCTGGCCACCCATTTTGTAGGCCTGGCTGGGTATAGATTTGGGCATAGATTTAATAACGTTAGAAACAGTGAAACTACAAATAAAACCATACGCTAAATTACCATAATGTATTCAATCATAGTTATTTACTGTACCTGAATAAGTCGTTCACCGCAACAGTAAATAACATCAAAGTGAAATTAGCAGTATGTAGGTTACTGTAGTATCAGCAACCAGCCATTACATAGCACAAACGTCTTAATGTTCTGGGTCTGTATTCACAAAGCATTTGATCTTACCGCTAAAGAGTACTCCTAAGTCACACTAAAAGTTCCTAACTAAAAGTTTCCTCCTAAATTATATTCACAAAGCTGCTGAGACCAACTTTTACTAAGGAATTTAGAAAAATAAGCTAAGAGAAAGGGTGGGGTTGACACTTGCTATGGATGATTATGTGTTTCATAAACAATGATTGGCTGATAGGGGATTGATCTGTCAATAAGTTCATGGGCTTTGCCAACCCTAGAGCAGTGGGCTTCATTGGAAGCTACAACCCTACAACCCTATTTAAACAACAAATCCACATTTTCATTATTCAAACTTGCTTAATAGCCATGTCTTTCATGAGCAACGTGTAGCAAAAGCAAGTGAGAGCTAGTGATAATGACTTCAAATAAAGACAAAATAAAAACCACTGATCAAAATGGGTATTGTTTTAATGGTGCTAACACAAATAACAGAATTAGTGTTACAAATAATACCACACATATGCTACTCAAATACACTTGAACAAATTAGGAAATCATTATACATATGGAACTTATTCAACACAAATCACACACATGAACACAAGAAATTACAATAACAAACAAGTGCCACAGGTAACAAGATATAAGCCAAATTCTTTTCAAATACACTAGTTACACTAGACTGTACTTACAGTTATATTTTGTAATTTAATATATTTAGCTTACAGTATACAAAGGCTCGGCATCCAAGGCTCTACCACATATTACCTTAGTGGTGTACAGTGTCCTTGCCTCCTTGGGCCCTCAGACACCAGCATAAAGGGGCTGGAGGGGACTGTTGCCCTGCAGCAGTTATTTAGGAGTTGGTCCAAGTGACTTGGGGGTAGTCAAGAGGACTCCTAACTTTTCACATTTAGGAGCTAGTTTTAGCACTAGAACGCTTTGTAAAATACTCTAAGACAAAAAATGTAGGAGTCCTATATTTAGGACTAACACATCCATTATTTTTAGGATTTTCTCACAAATCAGCAAGTTAGGAGATACTTTTAGCTTTAAGATGCTTTGTGAATACCAGCCCTGACTCTCTTCTCCTTGATTAACAGCTATTTCTGCTGCAGTTAAACATTTCCTCCAGAAGAGGGCAGTGTTACACTTCTTAGGGCTTCCCATGGGCCCAATAAGTTTAGGCAAATGTTGAATAGTTCTATATCTTTCACTGATTCAGTGGCATGACACTGAATCTCTCCACATAGTGAATTAAAGCCATATGGTGAATAGGGCTTAAGTGACAAGGTCAACTATACAGAGGTCCTCAGTTTCTATCAAAATCTGGCCTGGTATGCACAAAGCATTTTATCTTACCTTCATTTATGGCCGACACGCCCATTTTGTTTAGAATACCAGTCCTGGAGTATAGACATACAGTCAGTGTGGCCTTGAGAAAGTGCCACTGAGCACCAGTCATATGAGCCTGACACCAGTGTGGTCAACACTATATATATATACATTATAGATATACATTTTCCACCCAATGTCCTGGTGGGATTCCTTTACCGTATTTTCCAATTTTATAGCAGATTTTGTAGAAACTAGTTTCCTTAATAACACTTATGCCCGCATGTCAGCACTTTTGAATAATGTTAAAGTCATAACTATATATTTTGAGACAATGATGTGTACTTGTGGAATATACTAGTTATATACTGTATGCATATATACACAAATCTATTCTATCTAGATAATGTTAGCACAAAACTGTGAAACTCTTAAAATGGGGTGAAAAGATCCAATTCACGATCTTTAGATTGTGGGCATGATAATTCAGTTTAACATTAACATGACAGCTTTTAACCCATTATAAAGCTCCTGTTGGCTTGGTTAGCTGCTGTGACAAATGCTAAAGGACAATCCTTTGACAAAAATCTCAATTTTCTACTGGGAGTAGATTACTTTTACTAAAATTTCAGTGTGCAAAATCAAACCGTTGTAGTGTTTCTTTTATGTTTAAATTCGGTGCATATTTTTAGGCTACAGTTAAACATGTACCGCAACCACGGGATTGAGTAAAGGCTACTTTTTAGAGCTACTGCATATAAACCATAACAAAAGTCCAAGATTGCTTTACAATAGCCTCGCATACACACTGAACATCGCTCATGGCATTAAAAAGTTGGGATTTTATCTCTGTCTAAATAGGGAAGTTGCGTCTGCAGCAACCAGATAAACAAATCACAATGACGGCTTAAACATATACTTTTAGGTGACTATAGTTCATATATATATATATAGTATAGATCGCTCTCAAATTATGCCATACTGAGAGAGATTGAAAAGATGTTGACTCTGGCTGTTCACAGTAGTTGGCACTGTGCTCATCTTCCAAATGGCTGACATTTTTTCTGGTCAAAGAGGTGTCTGTGTATGTATTTTGTGTGGTTATTTGTAACAAAATAAACACTGATGTGACTACACCATGGCCTTCTAATGCAGCCAATGTCATACTACTGGCATGTGAATAATGATATAGAGGCTTCATGCCAGCATGAGTTGATTATTCGGTCCTTGTTTTTAACTCATGATTTGCTTCTCTCAAGCTTGTGCCTTTTATGATTTTGTTTGAGCTTTCAAAGTCAGCCGCTATAATTACTGTGTACAGCTGTAAACAACCTTTTGGATGGAGCCGACCACCCTAACTGCTAGGATATCCAAAGGATTAGGCATCCTGCTCAAGAATGCTTCAGGTGTGTGTTGCGTAGGTTTATTGGGGCCCACCCTAACTCTTAGAGAATTTCCTCTGTGTGTGTGTCCAATAACTGCAGCGAACATATATAAAACATATTTTAAAACTCTGTTCCGAAATTAGAAGTGTACAATGACTCAGTTCTTTATTTTAGCCCTCCAGATGAACTGACAGACCTTTTTGGATTGGCAGGAAAGAGTTTTTTGCAACACCCTCGAAACACCTTAGGGCAGGTTACCACAAACATGGGCAGAGGGAAAAGCCAAAAAAATCAATAGTAGAGAACTGGTCTCTTGTTTAGCCACATCAGATCAGTTCTTTGAGATGTGTGAAATGCCACTTTCTTGTTATTCATACAGTGCATGTAGTATAGAAGGGATTGTTTTGGTGTACAGCCTTGTCCTAACCAGACCACACCCTCTGATTCAATTATCCCCGATGGATCAATTAAGTGGTGTGCACCTTAGATACATCTTTGGCTAATTGTATGTGTAGCACACAGCCAACACTCACACCATCCAGAAACACTGCAACACATTTAGATTCCTTGTTTAAAAGCATTTTAATATTATATTATACAGTTATGTCCATTGGGACTGTGGCAATTACATTGCGTTGTATAATGACCGCGAGAGAGAGAGAGATGCTCGTGTCTGTTGCTTGTTTACATTATACGGTATGGACTGAGTGACCTACCAATGTCATTGGAATGATTTAGAATAACAGAATTACAACTCAATTCACTCCATCAGTCAAGTCCTTATAATTCATTAACAATAAATTGAGGGCAGACAATATTTGTAATAGGCTTGCAATTGGACAAGCAGCTTTTAAATTTGATTCATAAAGTAAGATTCAGCATTGAAAAAACCCAACAACAAAAAACAATCAAAGACAAACAAAGACCTTAACAACACTGTAATGATACAGTATGGCACACAGAAGGCACGCGGAACAATTAATAAAGGCATCACAGACACTAGGGAGTCTGAACTGAAATGGGAAGGTCACTTTGTTAATCTTCCAGAGCCAATATTCATGCCTACCTACGTGTCCTGGAGCAAGACACTAAATAACCCCAAGTATATTGCCTTGCAGGCAGCGCGTGGCTCCTTCAGCATGCATGCATTAGTGTCTCATGAGAATATACACAAAATAAACAAATCCCTTATTATACTGTGAATAAATCGTTGCCCCAAACTATCAGCGTGGAACAAAGAGGGTTATCTGGAATCAGAAGATGAAAAGTATGAGACAAGATGAACTGATGAAGAGCGAGAAAAGGACAGGGAATAGATATTTTGTATTATATAACTTAAAAGCATCATGCCAGAAGTGGAAGAGCACTGATAGAGAAGTATACTGTAGGATAGAAAGAACCTTTAAGTGAAGTTCAAGATCGGATAACCCAAAAGTCCTACAATGTGTGTTGTTTTCATTTATAATGTCTCATGGTCAATCGGTATCATGGATTTCTCTGTGCTTACGATTTAGTCTGCAGTTATTGATTATTCAACTGCCTGTGAATAGAGTGCTAAAGAGAATTAACTGCAGGATTATCGAAGTTGATGGACAGAATTCTTCTTGGTATTTTCCTCTAGGGTAAAATAAATACATGTTTTGTTTTGTCTTTTGTAGTTCACTAAGTGCTGGCTGCACTCTAAACATGGTAATGACGTGATATATATGCAGGTATATGAACAAAGATACTGTGTATGACTTGTTATAAAACATCCATCCATCTATTCATATCACTTGTCTGTAGTCGGTCGTGGGGGCAGCAGCTCCAGCAGGGGGCCTCAAACTTCTCTTTCCCGAGCCACATTAACCAGCTCTGACTGGGGGATCCTGAGGCGTTCTCAGACCAGTGTGGAGATATAATCTATACATCTAGTCCTGGGTCTTCCCTGAGGCCTCCTCTCTGATGGACGTGCCTGAAACACTTCCATAGAGGAATCCTTACCAGATGCCCGTACCACATCAACTGGCTCCTTTCGACGCAAAGGAGCTACGGCTCTACTCCGAGTTCCTCAAGAATAGCCGAGCTTCTCACTCTATCTCTAAGGGAGACGCCCGCCACCCTTCTGAGAAAACCCATTTCGGCCGCTTGTACCCGTGAGCTCGTCATTACCCACCCTTCATGACCATAGGTAATGTTCGTGAACAAGACCCAGAAGAACTTGAACTCCTTAACTTAGGGTTAAAGACTCATTCCTTACCCGGAGTAGGCACTCCATAGGTTTCTGCTGAGAACCATCAGATTTGTATATGACGTTATAAAACAGTGTAACAATATTGGCAAATTGTGTTGTTAAAATCAAAAGCGGTTACACACAAAACTAAAGATTACTTTATAGTTTCACAACAAACTGCAACGTACTTGATTTGAACAATTATTTTTTATATAGACACCATATGTGTACTTCGTGTCACAATTTAAACAGGATCTAAAAATAATTGTATTCATGCCGTTGACTACCATACATATTTTTTCCAAACTAAGGTCCCATAATGCAGAAGTGACTTCGGCTCTCCCCCGGTCAACTGCCAGAGCGGTTCCGCCCATCTTGCAGTACGCAGACAGACCCCGCTCTCTCCCAAGGAGTTGTTAACTACGCTATTACCTATTCAGTGGCAGGTTCTGCCATATAGTTTGAGGCAGAATTGGATCCTGAAGGTCAGGTAGAATAATCTGATAGACCCTAACCACCTTTACAAGCTTGACTAGTCTTCCTGTTCATTCAAACGTAATGCCTGTGAAATCAAATGATAACCAGTTATTCCAAAGTCTTTATCCGACAATATAGGCTCACAGCCAACATGTATGCAGTATGCACCATAGACGTTAGAAGTAGGGGTGCACATGCACGCTCTTTATTGACAGCCTCCATTTACCACACCAAATTGTATATATACTGTATACAGTATAAACATATAAGATATAAGATTGGGTGCATACATTTGTCTGACTTTCATATTTACTTATAACATAAGGAGCTTTCATTGCCTATGAGCCTGTTTCCTCAAGTTGCCAGACTTCTAGTCTAATTAGCACTAGTGTGTTGGACAACACTGTCCAGGGTGACTGTGAGGGGTGAAGCAATTTGTATTTATCATATTCACAAAGTGCAAATGTTCACGCTACTGTAAATGTTGTCTAGCACAACATTTTACAGACACATTGTGAAGAGCTTAAGGTGTGGGACATGTCCACGGCAGCCAGTTCATTGCTGAAACCATGGCTGAGACAGACAATGTGACTCTCCATCTCCAAACGGACACGCAAATAAATGTAAATAATGAATCTACAATATTGTGAAAATGGCCATGGCAGGACAATAATTGTATAAGGTCTTATAGAGGACAGTCCAGCCCAGCCTTCAACCCTACAGGTCACCAAGCCCAGGGCAAACATGTAGGTAGCCATATTTTTTACTGTAGGCATTTGGCTTTGAGAACAGTTGAAGTGTTTTTTTAGCTGCTTGTTGTGAAAACTATGGCAAGCCACGAATGTCCAAAGATACGCTTACATGATGTGCATGTGAAGTGTGTTCAAGGCTATGACAATGCAGCATTCGCCAATTGATAATTAAACCAGCCACGTACCGTATCGTAGTTTGTCGTAGTTACCATATCATAGTTTTTAAGCTAAATGAAGTTATGGTCATATTGTATGGTTCTACTCTTGACAGTCACTGTATTATCAGAACTATTGAACAAAGAGACACAACACAAGCATACTTTTATGAAAAAGTCAACATCAACTTAATTGTTGCATTTCACGTAGACTACTGTTATAACAGCGAATGTGTGTTTTAAAGCTATGATGCCACATTGCTGTAGTCACAAGTGACCTTTTGCAATCTCCGTGTCCTGACCTGCTCCATTAATCAATTCTTCAATAAGCAGTGGCCTCGGCCAGGAACAGACTTCAAGATTTACCATCCAACCTCATTCCTTTCTTCTACCTTTCGACTCTGCTCCAGGTCCCCTACATTTTTATTTATTTTAAACTCTCAGCAAGTTTGAGTCATCTACTGTGGGACATTTTAATACATTTAAAATTTAAATTATATTTAAAATGGAGTTCAATGCTTTTAATCTGTTCTATTAATATGTCGAACCAGTTTGGAATAATTATTTGTATGTTATTTTACTGCATTGTACCACTTTAAAATAACTGGTGTGTCAGGGTTTGATGGCCCTGCCATGCTTCCTGGGGTTTACCTCCACTCTATGTCTTGTCATTACACGCACCTGGTGCCCATTCCCCTAATTAGCTTTAGTATATGTAGCCCTCTGTTTCTCCATGTCTTGGTCGGTTATTGTTTGCTATTCTGATGAGTGCGTGCTGTCTTTTTGTTTAAATTAAATTAATTGTAAACCCAACCTGCACTTGGTTTCTGCCACCTCATCCACTCATTTTGTGATATGGTGTTTCCACATTTTTATAGTTAAAATGGTCATTTGTGTGGTTCCCACGTGTGAGACAAAACATTTTAAATATTATTGATATGGAAATGTTTGTATTAAATCAGTTATGTCATTTTGAATATATTTATTTAAATAGTTATTTTTTTCCACTGAGAATGAAAACATCAACAACACAAACAAAAAAGAGATGGAAACCCTGATGACTGGGCAGTTCCGTTCCAATGATTTACATTTTACAGTTCGTGGCAGCTGTTCAAATGTCTAGGATGCTGATTCTCAGTCTGTTTTGGGTGGGGTGAATGACATATGTCAAGATGTCAGACTAAATAGACTATTGACAAATTCCAAGCGACAAGACCATATTACACCTATCCTTGTAACATTACCCTGGCTACCTGTTATTTCTATTATTTTTTATATACATACATACATACATACATACATACTTATTTGTTACTTTTAAAGCCATACATGGCCTTGCTCCACAATATATCATAGATTTAAGAGTGCCATATCATCCTAGTCGCTGCCCTCAGGTATGACCGTTTTAAAAGTTCCGACAGCCAGCCTGACTACAAATCGGGGTGTTTTCTGTTAGAGCCCCACAGCTTTGTGGAACGCACTACCTGGGGATCTTAGGCAACACAGTGGCCCAGTGGCTAGCACAGAAAGAAGGTCCCGGGTTCGAACCTGAGGAGCTTAGGTCAGCAAATTCAGTCTCCTCTTTTGAATCCCTACTGTATTTTATTTTACTGGCATTTATCTTTTGTTTTCTTGTCTATGGCAGTTTTAATGTTGTTTTATGTTATACAATTGAATATGTACATCTGAACCCATCCTAATTTGAAAACCATTGGCCGTATCAGCATGCAGGTGGGTTTGTGCTGACATTGCAGTCATGTGCTGTTCTGCTTCGCCTAGCTGTTGTTCTCAGCTTTGTTTCCCCTTTATAGATTTTAGAATAGAAACCAAGCTGTTAGTTTTAGTGTCGGCGCAGCCATTGTGGATTAAGGTCCAATCAGCAAACAATGTGGGTGGGTGGCTAAGTACAATTACGCTAATATGGCACTCCCAATTAGATAATAGTTCCAAAATTATTGCAGCAACAGTCTCCTAATGAACCTGAGATGTACAGTACTTCCATTAGGATGCAAATACTAATCCCCAATGAAGTGTGTGCACAGTCCAGACCCTATTCAAGAAGTGAATTTTGATTTAATCTGATTACAACATGCAGGCATGTAATCATTAATTGAATGTTAGTCCTATTAGTCCCAGCTGTTTTTTTCACTACTTTATATACGGGTGGCAATTGTCAATAGCACAACTACATTGATTAAATACAGAAACAAGGATCCTATCAGAAGCAGATATTGGAAAATACAAGCTGAATTATCCTCAGTTCATTGACTAAGATACTCATCCCTCTTCTCTCCACATGGACAGCAGCAGCCAATCAGGTAGCCATATACTGTACGAAAGAATTGCTGAGTTCAGAATAGTATTCATTATGTTCTATGAATGTATCTGGGAATAAATAATTTCTCCCAGCACAGTTTCTCCTTTTACTCCCCATCTTTCTACTGCAGAGGGTGAGCAAAGGGGAGAGAGATGGGTTGGGATGGATGGAGAGCGAAGATGAAAGGTTCTAACTTTGACTTAGAGAGACCCCTTTAGAGCTCACTTTAGAAGCCCCCGTTGGAGGGCTGGGGTGACGTTCATTCCTGACTGCACGAGGCTGCTCTTAAATCCTTGTCATTAGGAAACCCTTAGGGTTTTGGAGTTTGACTGGCCCAAGGAAAACCCGGGGCATCTTTAAGCTCAGTGTCATATGTAGACCTTCTAGGAATATCCCCTGGGAAAATGGATCGTCGTACCAACCCCAACAGCTTAATTAAGTCAAAAAGAACACGGGAAGTATTCAGACAAACGTCATCTGTCTCACACGTCCATGTATTTTATTTCTCGGGCCTTTCTTTGGGAACAGTGGGGAGTTAATAATGGAGTTAAGTCTCTAGACAGACTTTACCAAAAAAAGGTTTTTTCGTAAGGTATATCCTCAATGTGTATCTGTATGGCAAGCTGTTTTGACATTTATTCTCTAAGACTTACGAGTATCTATTTATTAGTTACTAGTATCTATTCTTTAGATACTAGTATCTAATATAATAGTTACTAGTATCTATTCCAATAGATATAAGTAACCAAATGCTCATTTTTGCAATTTAATTCTATGGGCCCCTGCCGCTAAAATATCTACTATTTGCTTCTGATTAGTATCTATTCCAATAGTTACTAGTATCTATTCTTTAGATACTAGTTTTTAATACAATAGTTACTAGTATCTATTTTACTAGTAACAGTTTAAATTGAACTATCAGACATTTTTATCATAAATTGTCAATG
>JAODLL010005462.1:0-10524 GCA_026546735.1 Forbesichthys agassizii
TCTCCACACTGGCCTGGGAACGCCTCGGGATCCCCCAGTCAGAGCTTTCCAATGTGGCTTGGGAAAGGGAGGTTTGGTGTCTCCTGCTGGAGCTGCTGACCCCGCGACCTGACTCTGGATAAGCAGATGAAGATAGATGGATGGATGGACAAACTGTAGTTTTTGGGGGTGGGGTCATCATATCATGTGGACACTGTAGGTGTGTGTATTTGTGTGAATGTAAATGGAATGTTCTTTGACCAGTCGCATGCCTCCATTCAGAAACAATGGGCCCTATTTTAAAGATCTAAGCACATAGTCTAAAGAGGGCGTGTCCAAATCTACTTTTGCTATTTAACTGCTATTTATCTAAAGGGTCGTTGCTCCAGGTGCATGGTTCAAAAGGGTTGGACTTACTCTCTTCATTATTCATGGGTGTGTTTTGGGTGTAACCTCTAACAAAACAATCAGTGTCATCTCCCATCCAATTTAAATATCACTGCGCACTTGCATCATAGGTGGATTGCTATTATACCAGCGCATTTGTGAAAGTGCTGAAGCAGACCATCTAGGCAATAGCGAGATTCCTAAAATATGTTGATGTAGGTTGCACTCTTTTAATGTTTAATCTATTGCATGTTTGTGCGCTCCTGTGCGTCCCTGTATGTGTAACAAGCAGATTGTACCTACCATAGGCGATACTATCAATAAACCTGGTCTATTGACTTTAGACCAGGTTTTTGCTGGTCAATCACGCAATCACTTTTCGCTGCCACAAGATAGCAATGCGCCAGCAATGTGCTAGACCACAACTCAGGTTTAGACCAACACAAACCCACAGGCGTTCAAATGGGTGCAAGTGCATTGGCTATTTAGACAACGTGGGCGCTAGATGGGAAAATGACAACTGCGTCGGTCTGAAACTAGCAGAGACGCTTGCATTGCCGATTTGCACCGGGTGTAAGATAGGGCTCAATCTCTCAAATCAGGAATTTAATGTTAACAATGCATATGCAAATATTTGCTGAAACTTACAATATTTGTGAAATAAGATTTTGACGTATACTGTATATTGTATGTAATTATACTAGATCTTGCATACAGTTACATCCCTGCAGTTTAAGTTTAACTGTGGCTCTCTCTTTCATGTACTCCATATTATTTAAAATCTAGCAGCAAGCAGCTACCCTGAGCAGAGAACGACATCACACACTGTGTGTTGTAATCTGAGATGCTCAGATCTTTGTTTTCATAGCCAGGCTGGCCAATGCATGTTAGTGTGTGTTGTGCCTGGGGTGCAAACACAGATATAAGGGTGGTCTCTGTCACAGATATGTACAGGCACATTGACAGCATGTGTGCTTACCAAGCTGTCAGCCCAGTTAGCACTGGCCTTAGATGGTTTATGCCAGGCTAGAGAATGCCACTACAGCGCTTCATAATGACATGCTTACCTGCATTCCTGCAACAAACAATGGGTACACACACTGTTCGTTTTTAATTTGGACCCAAATAAAAGTAATTACAGAAGTTTAAGGAGTACTGGTAACTGTGAAGAGTTATCTACCAATATATAGCATAATATATTATGTACAACATGCTTTACATGTACAGTGTTCTACACTTTAGGTATTTATAGTCACTTTGTACACTTTATACACTACACTTTATTTATTGCGGTTATGTCCCAAACATAAGGTCACATAATGTGTTTTTTAAGGTAGCCTAGCTAGCGTGTTTGTTTATTTGGCACTGGTAGCAGTGATACGCCACCAAAATATACAACGTGTAGGCCAGCAGATTAAACATAATCGATCACGAGTTGCTACAGTACTGCGTGTTGATAGTCTCTGCTTGACCGCGGGCAGGGGATACTACCAAATGTGGGGCCTCACGCAACACGGACTTACTTCACACTGAAGTTTTTCAGTATATTTCTGTATACAAAAAAAGTGCTTTGAAATTAGCGACACACACAGAGCTCAGCGGAGGAGAAGCGTCATATCGCTCAGCCCTATGTCTAGCTGAAGCATTAGTTTCCAGAATGGGTCAGCTGAGATGAGGTGGTGCCTGCATGGTCATGCAGTGCTGGATGCTGGCATGTATCCTTATACAGCACCAGTTTGATGTTTGAAACGGGAGAGAGCAGAACAAGCAGATGAATCTTCAAGGCTCTGAGTATGACGACTATAACGAGCCAGAAGCGGTAAGCTCTATGCAGAAGCATACATTAAATCACCCTGGCCCTTTAGACCAGGGCTATTCAATTACAAATTCAAGTGGGCCAGAATTTATATTGAAAAACTAGGTGGGCCACATATTTTCAGCAACAATTTCAAAATGATATAACATTATTTAAAGTAAACAACAATCTAGTAAATCTGAATAAACAATGTTAATCTTTATTTGAGCTTTAAGCTGGTGTAAAGGCTCAGTCATTATTTGGTCAAATACATTGCACTGTAACTTACACATGGGTTTTGCATTCAGAAACATAAAATCAGTCAAATGTCGGTATCAGTGTGCGCATCTGCGTGTCAGAGCTACGTGAGCATCTACGAGAGCGAGACAACGAATGCACCCACCCTGTATCTTGTTTAATGTTGAACGTGTCACGTCAATGGCAAAGGTGTTCTATAGAATTATTATATAGGACTATAAACTACTAAAACAAACAGCTGGGTAGACTATTAGCACTAAATTCCAGATATTCCTACCAGTATGGGTTCAAATGTGATTTGTACTCTACCCAACTATTGTCCTCACCTACAGGAGCTAGGGGAGCTATTTGCACACACATATGGACTTGTCACTCAGACTAATTTCATTGCATTCATTATTCGATCTGGACTGCTACATTACATTTACAAACAGGCTATGCCATGATGTCTTGGCCTCATTTTCCACATGGGGGTCGTTTCTGGGCCGCATATGTCCTGCGAGGCGCTAATCGAATAGGCCTGCTTTAGACTATTGTCGGTGCTGATGTGAGATTGCACCATCCTGCTAGAGAACAACATGTTGGGTAATATTACTGACAGGGCAGTAAGACCCTCCCCTTGGATCCCACTGGCCCCACAAACTAGACTGGACCAATAGTGCTTGATTGCATATTGTTTTATCTAGGATGCTTTTGGTCAGGTTCATATATTCATGTTAAGAATGTTTAAGAATGTACGCTATTACTTAATTTATTTTATAAGTATTCATTATTATTTATTCTGTTATTGAATTCTGAGGTGCCTGAAGCTTCATGGCATGTTTAACAGGATGAGTAATTTATTTCTTTTACTTTTATATGGTGATGAATCATCTCTCTCTCCCTCGATCTCTCTCTCGCAGATAGATAGCAAGATTTACTAAGAACGAACATTGTGTGTGTTGTGCACTTTAAAAAAAAACCTCAGTGAGTCACCTTGTCTTAATTCACTATAGTGTGTGTGAGTGAGTGAGTGAGTGAGTGAGAGTGAGAGAGAGAGAGAGAGATAATCAAAAGCAGGAGAAAGGAGAGTTTCATACGCCAGACAGAAAGCTCAGCAGGTGGAACAAGCGTCCTGACGAGGGCCTTGAGGACAGCTGTAAGTACCTAGTCATCCTTCTTGTTTACGGATTGTTGTCTTTGGCTTTAATTAAAGATCGACATCTACGGGGGCCACTGTGACAGAGAGAGAGAGACAGAGAGGGACAGAAAGAGAGGGTCAAAGTGCACTTATTATCTTTCATGTAACTTTTAAAGGCCACAGAGTGGTGCTTTGTCAGGTTAGTTCCAACCCCCTAAGCCTTTATTCGCCCTCTGTTGTTTGACCTGAAATACAGCAACGCCCATATTCAGGAGCATTTGACTTTGTCACTGTCTTGATGAGAATCACTTTTGTAGCTGTGCCTTGCATGCATAAACTGGCAGTGGTGCATTCAGATTTTATAGGAGATGATGAAATGTCAGTGCCTTTGTAACTCTTGTCAGGAATCTTGTTCCAGGTCTGTACTTGCATCCCTCTTCCAGTTGAATTAATGGAGCATTCCACAATTTGTGTCCAAAATTGCCATTGTAATATTTTGTGCTGCTGAGTGGCTCACTCTACTCTCTACACCCCCGTGTCACCCCTGACAACTACAACTAATGTAACATCTAACATCAAAATGGTTCAAAGTTACAAAATATTATATATTGGGTCTGTAACAGTCCTTAAAAAAGCTTAGCTGTGTTGTGGCTTTACAGCTATTCTAATGACTGCAGTTGAGTTGATCCTTTTTGATATGACTGATATGAAACAGTGTCAGTTGAGCACTTTGAGCTGTGATGTATAGCGCTACTCAAACACAAACCATATCTGCTTCATCAGTGAGTGTACATGTCTTGCTGAATGAGTGTACAGTATGTGACAGCCTTTCAGAAGACAGAAATGTGAATAAAGAATTGAGAAAGTGAGAGTTACAGAGGAATGTCATGATTGTCAATTCTTATTAAAGGTATAGACATGTGAATGAGAGTCAATATGGTATTGAAAGATACAAGGTGATTTCATAAATATCTTTCACATGGATCTTGTATGTTGTCAAGAAGGGAGTTATTATCAGAACCCATTATTCAGCAGCATTTATGTTCTGAATGATCTAGGTTAACATCCAGAGTCATGACTCAAATAGAACTGATGAAATCAATCAAATACATTTTTGATGGATTATAGTGCTGAGTCATAGAACTGATGTTGGGGCCATTTAATATAGCACCCCAGAACCTCCCCAGCTCAGTTTGTTTTCAAACACAGCATTGCTTGTGACTGTAGAAGCAAGGGTAGAGAACTGTGTATGAGACTTTAAGAGAGACACGTTAAGTGGAGGCGTAAGGAGCATTGCAAGCTCAGAATTCACATGTCAGAGGGACACCTTTAAAACCAAAACCACAAGGGCTTTGTAACCCTAGTTTCAACCACAAGGGTAATTCCACGCGCATACAGTATCAAGGAGTGTTCCTTTAGCATGAAAAAATAAAATATATTGTGTGATTTTGTGCTACGGTCTGTGTTAAAGGTATAGTGTGTGTGTGTGGATTGTGTACTGTGTAGTGTTTACCATAGATTTCTAAGTGGATTGGTGGGAAATACATTAGAAATAGGTTACTATGGTAAAATAAAAAATATCTTTAATTGCTTGGTTGTAATAAATGATTGTAAACTCATAAACTTCTTGCCAAATTCACAAAATATCTTGTGCAATTCGCTAGCATACTGTTCTCTGTGCATGCTGAAAAAATAATGTTGTGCACAGCCCTGGTTACGTAAATAGGAACAAACAAAGTGGTGCAGACCACTCACAACAACACTGCCATTGGCTTTGCAGTGTGGCGGGAATTCTGAGGGAGTTTGTTTTGATTTGAGCTGGAAGTTAGCAAGCATTCTCGAGAATGACTGACCCTGCCAGAGGCAGAAGGAGAGCGAGGCAGACTGAGAGACACAGTTGCAGAGACCTATGTCTGCGTATGGTGCAATTTTAGGACAATGCCAAAAAGCACATTCTCTAGCAGGCCAAGGCACAAGCTTGCTGCAAATGCCATTTAGGAACATAGCGTACAAAAAAGGTTCGGAATTGCAACAACACGGCTCGGCAAGACACTTTGTTTTGACCAGATGCATAAGACTTGCCATGATGTCCCACCTATAAGATTAGACTACAATAAACACTCACTTAATCAAGTCCCAATTGATGTATCCTGCTGTGGCCAGTAGGAGGAGCTCTCTATCTCTTGGCTGCGGGCCTTACCAAACAGTGTGGGTAAATATTCCTGTGTGCTGATGCCAAGGACGAAGGAAGCAACACAGCCACTGTTTCCTCTGTGTCAGTATGGGGTTGCTGGTGGGCCCAAGAGCTTAAGTTTACTGTAAAATAAATCAACAAAATGTTTGCCACTAGGAGGCAGTGCTTGTTCTGAACATCTGTTCAGATTCTCTTTTCTCTCAATTGCCTCCTGTCACTTGTCACCTGCCTGTTCATGACGTACTAACATGACGTACTGTATAAGGACACTAACTCACATGTGCGCACACACACACACATACACACACACACACACACACACACACACACACACACACACACACAGTATGTACATAGCTGCATAAACACATTGTCATTAAGAGTAGCACAAGGATGTTGCCTTTGAAAGAGTTTAAATGGTTTAAACAGTGCCTGTGTGCCTTAAAAAAGCCCAGCAATTTCACAGTTCACTTGTGTTGGTACATTGAATACCGGTAATCGTTGCAGCTATTGTTCCACATATCGACTGGACCAGTATCTGCTGTATAGTAGCCTAGTTACCTATAGAACTTGGTTATTAGCTGGCGTTAACTAATGAGCCAGTGCCTCTAGTCAAATATAATTTAATATACATCTTAAAAAATAATTATTGTAGATCATTTCTAGCTTTCTAGTTTTTAGATTTCTAGTTTTGCTTGGTTGTATTTCAGTATGCATTATTAATACATGTAGACCAAATATAATATTTTATCCTGTCAACGTTAACTCTGACGTCATTTCATGCTCTTTTTCACTCATTGACACAGTTCCTTGACTTCTCAATGCAATGTAGTCGACAAGCTAATACCACAGTTTATGTGGACTATCATACAACAACTCTTTAGATGACGGTCTGTTTTCAGTGATTGTTGCTTTAAATTTAACAAGCAACTGCCCATCCCGCTCCGAAGGAGCTGTGTTGACGTGAGGCTACGACTGTTTTACTGAGTACCGGTACCGGTGCAGGCTTCTCAAACGCAGTTTGAACATAGTTTTATGGGTTTTGGACCACATATGGTTAAATTTCAGCAGTGTTTTCAAGGTATCCAAACTACAGTAAAGGATACAGGTGGCAGAACGTAGTTAATTGTTGTTCGTGTCAACAACACAGCAGCAGCTTGGTCACACAGCCCTGTGTATATCTATCTATCTATCTATCTTTGTTATTATCATGAACATAACTTAAATGTTTTGCATGATATGACTGATCACTGACCCAGATTAAAGCATTATTACTTGCTGTACCAAAAACGGCAATCCGTTTCCAGCAGGGGATAGAATTTTGAGTGCTTCTTTATCAATGAGTAATGTTTAGGTTAAGTACATCAACACAACATTATTTAAGCAACCTATTTCTAATCCGTTTACGGTTTCTGAACAATATCCTATATTAATCTAATGAGGTTATTGATATGCACATCACTCTTGATAATATGCCTTTTCTGCAGACTCAACTTGATTATGCTATGGTAGCCTGCAGTTTCTGTATCAAAAAATAGATTTACAGATTTGGTCACCAGCAAATGTTGAACATTAAACTTTTACTTACGGTTTGTGTACTGGCTATCAACATCAGTTCCTTGCCTTGCATATTTTGCTAATACTACATAGCTGGCCATATCCTCATATGGGCGTTACCAAACAAACTGTGCACGCAACAAATGCTTGTTTCTCTCATTCGCCTGTCTCCCACCCCTCTCCCTTTTTTAGCCAATACAGACCAGGAAGCTAACAGTCCACTTTGAAAGGCTTACTACTTCTCGTGTCACATTGACATTGCTAATACCAAAAACAACTAGAAATACTTGGTTTTCATGTAATTGGTCCTTTAAAACATAAAAAAATCAACAAACATTACCAATAGAGGTATAAGAAATATCAGTTTTGATGATGTGTCAAATACCTCTATGTATTGCGTTGCAGAGATCATTTCTGAAATGAACAGATAACTCCTGGCCAAAAAGCCTGTAAGCCTTGTAATACCACATTGTATCTCAAGGAGCAAAGTGAGTCACTAGCTTCCAGTCTGTCGTCTAACCAACATGAGAAGAAGAAAGCTTTATGCACCATAAAAACACATACATGGATAGTGTACCTGCTTGCATCCATCATTAGCATATTGTTCTATGTATATAAAAAAATAGACATTTTCAGTGAATTGCTTATTTACACAAATATTGTGCATTGACTCAGGTCATGGAAAAGGATTTTTTAACAGGTGCTGATTGCACAAGAAAGTGATGTCTGAGTAAATATGTAGCCTATAGTTTATATGCTCAAGTCATATACAATTTTTATTTTCAGCAAGTCTGTTAATTACCCTACACTAAAATTGTACTATAGTGAAATAGCCTAGTTTGGTCATGTACAAGACAGTTACAGCCCGATCGCTATATGCCAAGTATTCTATTGCACTGGAGATGCCACCACTGGATATGATACAGAAGCAAGTAGCAACCTAAATGGGTTATGTCTTAAAGTTTCTTCTGGACTGCTAAGAAAACTGCTGTAAATGCAAATGGGGCATAATAGCCTTGTTGGACAATGCAATGCTGGTATTCTCATGTGTGTGTCAGGCAGCACAGCCCAGACACGCATGCTTACAGCTGTGTGTGTGTGGTAGCACATCATATGTTCCTTTGTTGGTTATTCTCCATGCTGTATGTGTGTGTTTTCTGCCGGGTTACCTAACAGTAACTGTGTGTATTAAACATAGAGCAAGGCTCTTAAGTCTATTCCCTGGTTTTTGTAATGTACCGCCTCTGACACATTGCAAACCAAATCCTACCGTTCCATATAGTGTTATTATTGTCTGGCTGACTGGCTGTTTTCTTGTTGATAAGGTCTTGCTCACAACTATACTAAGCCAGCCACACAGGAATATGATAAAATAGCAGTGTTGTCTGCATTCAGGCTAAGTTTAATTTAGCAGTTTTTGCCTTGATTTTATAAATATGCTTAAATCACTTTAGTAGCCTATGGCTTTTTTTCATAGCATGGACCAGTAGTGGATTGACTGAGAAATTGGTGATAATGGCGCAGACGCTCTGAAGGAAATGGTGAATGATGCTCCAATATTCTGGTGAAATGCTGACCCCAAATGGTTTGGAGAAGATGGCCATTTTATACTTCTAGAACCTTTAACCAAGACTTCATCAGAGTAGACACTTGTTGAACAGGCTAGAAAATGTTCCGATGTGGCTAGTATGTAGATTATGAGTCAGTTAATAAATAAATAAATATAAATATTTAATATAAATATATAAATATATATATAATAAATTTGATAATTTATTATGGAAATCTTTGTTATCACTAGTGTATACCACTACAGGCAAAGACTGTCTGTTTAATGTGTTGAATTTCTGTTGTTATACAGTAATCTTGTGCATATGTGTATGGGGCGATTTAGGATTGATGTGTGTTGACTCTGTGATGTATGTAACGGGAACACAGGTAGGAATTTGGCTTCTTTTGCCTGAATGTTTGTGTGAGCGACCTGTGGGCGTACCTGTTGAGAAGGATCGTGCGTGTGTGTGTGTGTGTGTGTGCATGTTCCTGTGTGGGTATGTGCTTTCTTGCAGTGCCACTCCTTGCTATGAACTTTGCCTGCTTGTTGAAGAGCTCATGCCCATAATGGGCATACATGGGTGTGTTTTTACCTCTAGCCACCTGATGAGGAGGATGATATGGTATATTCTGGTCCGATGAGTTCACCAGAGATGGACTGTGGGATTAGCAGAGGAAGATATGAAAAGAGTGAAAGTGATATGACATGAACAACATACACATACTCACAAATCAGATGTACACATTTCAGATATGTCTATTTAGCTACTGTAAACAAATGAGAATAATTCCTATTTGTCATACTGTGATGTTCAAAATGTCAGATATATACTGTCGTTCAGAAATAAAAAAATAATAAAAGCAAGCATTATTATGGTTGTATATTTGGTTGTTGCTAAGAACCACTAAAGTTGTGTGTGTGTGTGTGTGTGTGTGTGTGTGTGTGTGTGTGTGTGTGTGTGTGTGTGTGTGTGTGTGTGCACGCGCGTCTGTGTCTGTGTGTGTGTGTGTGTGTGTATGGGAGACGGGGTGGTGTAGCTCATGGTTTCCCACTATAGAAATTAAATACTTACCGTATTCCTTAAATTCCTGATCTCTAAATCACTTCCTCCTGTGCAGTAAAACCTGTTTAACTCTCTCTCTCTCTCTCTCTCACTCACTCATGACAAACCGCAGGCTTCAGGCAGCCTTTCAACGTCATTCCCTTGGCATGCGTTTCATGTTGTGTGTGTTTGTGTGTGGCTTACTACCATTTGACTTGGTGGCTTGAAAACAGAAGCTACTTTATAAGAGAGAGAGAGAGAGAGAGAGAGAGAGAGAGAGAGAGAGAGAGAGAGAGAGTTAATGACATAGTGCTGCTGTGTCACATACCTTCTATAATTCTGCCTCAAGTATGACTTGACACACACACACACACACACACACACACACACACACACACACACACACACGGTTCATCATAGTCACTAATGCCCTGTTTCTTTTGATCTTCTTCCAAAGGATTGACATGGACTGTGAGGAGAGGATGCAGCCACCACAGAAACAGTAGGAACATATCTGTATATGTGTGTTGTGTTTACCTAAAGATTTTGAATGTGTCAGTGGTTTCGTGCAGTAGGTGACAGGGTCTATAGTCTGTATTGTAGTTGTCTTTATTAAACAGACTACACACACATACAGTGT
>JAODLL010005464.1:0-10524 GCA_026546735.1 Forbesichthys agassizii
CCCCCCACACACACACACACACACACACACCTGTCAAATACCCAAACATTTCTTTTTACGATTGTTGTGCTACACGTACCAGCAGACCGCACTAATTTTAGTGTGAATTTCTGTGTGGATTATCATGTGGCCAAACATCCCATCTTGACATTCCACAGTGAGAGGATGTAGCCAGCCACGAGGCTACGTCGCCTTCTGGAATGCCTTGGAGATGTGCCCTTTTATTGTGTCTACTACTACTCTATGATGAAGGGGGAGGGGGGTGGACGGCCATCCATGTCTAGATGTTTTCCAGAGTGGAATAGCCTGGTTATTAAGGGCATGTTTTACCAGGCATAGCTTATTTATAGTACTGTTTAATACTTCTCTTATTAGACAGTTCATTATGTACATGGTTTGTTAAATTTAGTTTTTTACTAAACGCTCTTAACCCAAAGACTAATAATGTGTACTTTTAACCAATAATGAATTAGTTACACGGGTTTTGTGTTTGTTGCGTTTCTGCTTACACATAGGATAATGCATGTTAATGGTACATTACTTTGGTGGGATGCTGTTAATTTCTAACCGTTTCCGTTGTCTTTCCTCCTCAGGCAAAAACCTTATGGGTTCAATTGTAAAGAATTTAACGGAAATGGCCCCGGTAAGTCAGACCTGCAGCCTGTTTTGTGTTGTTAAGTAATAAATAACAGTGTGCGCTAGTCACAGAGGGTGAGAGGGCTGTACTAGGTGAGCCCTTGCCACCGAGGGCTGTTCAACTCAGATAAACCTTCACTGCTAAATGCACAGAGGCAGCCAGCTGTCTCCTCCTGATAGGCGGGGCAGTACACACACACACACAAACATCACCCACCACAGCTCCATGCAGAGCCAGGCTAGCGCTGCCAATCAATATCATTCACTCAAAAATCATCTTTGTATTCACTTACGTGAAATGGTGTTTGTTTAGACCTGCCTTGTTTGTCCAGATTAAATGATATTGCCATTGGCGTTATGCCCATCATTAAAATAATTTAAACGCCGTATAATGGGATATTGTACACATGGCAGGTTGTCTTTATTGCCTAAATTGGTGTCATCCTAGTTACTGATAAACATTGTATGTGTAGAAGTACACACACAGAGTATTCATAAATATACCTGCTTAAATGTTTGTCTGTTGATAATGTACTCTTTAAATTAGGTATACTCTTGATATACACTTTCAAATGATGCCTGTGATGAAACCTGTTTTCAGATAACATAGGCAGAGGTACTGTCTGTTTTTAACACTTTTGCCAAATTTACTAAATGTATCCTTGCATTCTGTTAGTTTACCGTTAGTTTACCGCTCTGTGTGTGCTGAAAAAAGGATATGGTACGTCTACACATGCAGCCCTGGCTCTACTATAAATAGAAGAAGCACAAACAAAGTGAACACTGCACACAACAGCAATGCCTTTGGCTTTGCAATGTGTTTCCAATGTGTAGAGCGGGACTTTTGAGGGGGTTTGATTTGATCTCAAAGTTGGCATGCGTCCTCGAGTGACTAACCCTGCCTCTAACTGGAAACATTTCCATCCTGCAATTTAGCTGTCTGCTTTAACGTGTCTCTTCTCTGCAGTGCCACTCAAAGATGGCAAAGTACTGCCCGCGTTCCACGACGTGTGCGCGTGCCGCTACTGCTTCCAGTGGTTTCGCCCCGGCAACCACCGGGTGCGCGTCCATCCCAAGCGGCGGCTGTCGGCGCGGGTGCAGCACATCCTCTGTAGAGAGGCAAGGGGCCGGAGGCTCAGCCTGGCTCAAAGGCAGCTGCTGCAACGCTTCCAGAGGTCCTGCTCCACACTGGTGAGTCCACACAACGCCATTTATTTAGTTTGTCGTGCCAGCTCCAGGAGCCATGTAACTGTGTGTGTGTGTGTGTGTGTGTGTGTGTGTGGAGGGGTTGGGGGTAGAGAACAATGTGACCTTAAATGTATAGCAAGTCATTCTCCAGAACACTTGCTAAATTAAACTCAAATCGAAGCAAAAACACCCAACTTCAATGCCATAGGGTGCTCCCTTAGAAGCTCTACCCCACACATTGGAAACACTTTGCGATGGCTAGATTAATGTTGTGAGCGGTGTGTGCCAATTTATGGAGCCAGAGCTGTGTAGAAGTACCAGATACTTTTTCAGAACACTCATTTGGCTAAAGCAGATTAGGGCTGGACGATAAACCGACAAGTAATCTAAACCAACATTCAGAACCTCTAACAGACATCGGTTTTTCCGATTTTAAGAAAGAAAAAAAAGAAATGGAGAAGCGGGTTTTACGGCTGGACCTATTTGTTGGATCTTGAAACCGTGACAATCCCAGGCACATCAATAATCCATAAACTCCAATAAACGAGTAATGTCTACTGAGAAAAATGCTGCTGTCGTACTATCAATACTGTCAGCCACGACAGACATACATTGAATCTAAATTTCACGTCACTGGCGCAGAACACTGCAGCTCCAGTGGAGTCACAGACGCATTTTTCAGAACAGAACAGAATCACAATGCAGACAGACAACTTGCTATAAAACAAGGTGTGTGTGTGTGTGTAGTCACGTTACTCCATCCCCCTCCAGTCAGCTGCATGGAAGCAAATGGAGAACTCAAACGAAGGTAAAATAATCGTTCATTAATCGTAATTGAGGTACAATGTTCAATTATTTGTGTCATTTTGATTTTAGGTAACATCGTCCAGCCCTACTGTAGATGCATAGTGCACAGAGTGCAGTAGTCTCACTCACTCATTGCGTCAGTGTTTCCAGTCAGTGTTTTCAGGGAGAGAGACTGGGTCATGGGGGGATTTTGTCCAGTGTCCATCCATGCCAATGTTAAGCCCATTATGTGGAGGACAGTGCCACTGCAGAGGGCAGCTGCAGTAGGGTAATGTCCTCCCTCCCCGCTTCAGATAGCTGTGAAAGGAAAGAACCACTGACAAGACCCTCCAGCGTTATGACGTCAGCCCGATGGAGAGCCACTCCAGTGGAAGTGCTGCATCCTAATTAAAAGTACCCCCGCTCTTTTGGTATGCAGGTGTGAGCCATCGCTCCACTACCCATTGACTCTGAGGCCAAAGTGGAGACTAGGGTAGGAACTGATAAAGGAGGTAGATTGGGAGCAGAATGGATAAGAGCGGGAGAGAGGAAGGGATTTGTCTGAGGAATGAGGTGAATTTTCTGCCCTCCAGCTTGTGGCTTTAGTATTCCGCAGCCTTCTGTCCTGAGTCCATAGACCTTGGACGGTCAGGTGTTGGGTTTGATCAGGCAGGAGGGTGTCCAAATTACACAGAAACGTCTTTCCACAAGAGAAAATCAAATAATCACGGTGTTGGGAAGCCTATCGCTACATTTTCTTATCAGAAATATTATACACAAAGTTACAGGAGATGTAATGCACCCCTGCATGCTTATTTGAAAATACAAATTGGTTTATTTTAACTGTGATTCAACTTAAACCAAAGCTGTCAATATTATTCTAAAAATTATATTAACATTTAAATACTTTTTTTTAAATTAATCTAAGCCGCCCTAAAATATAAACGGTATCTGGAACATCAAAATAGAATGAATACATTAAATGGATGTATTCATGTTTTTAAGGAAACTTCATAAACAGGTGTAGTAGAGACATATGTGAGTCTGTGTCTGACGTGTACACTGTACCAATTTCAGACACCACGAATACCAGTAGGTTTATTTCCATTTGATCCATGATGTCTGCTATACTCCTTTGTAATTTCGCTCTTCATAGGTATTGCACATTAAATTCAGCATATCGTGTTGTGTGTTGTACCTAGACAGATACACAGACTGGTCACTGGTCACCAGGGTCACTGCTGGTTTATCATGTGACCTCCTCGTAAATCAACCCCCCCCCCCCCCCCGAAGAACACTCGCCAGGGTATTTTTACCTGCTGGCTTCAAGGCCATTTGCCTTGTCTCATTTCCTTGATGCTGAAGAAGAGAACCAATCAAGGTCTGGAACAGGCCGCATACACTCGACAACATTGTGGAGCGCTGATACCCTTTAAGTGCATGTTGGGATAGCGGTTGGGCATAAAAGGAAAGAATTTAGATTTAGCGGGGGTTTTTTTTTTTTTTTTTTTTTTTTTACAAGGAGAGCTCCTTTACTTGAGATGTTGGGTAAAGGAATTGGAATCTGCTTTCTTTGATAGACAGAATATGTTTGCTGACAGAATGTGTGTGTGTTCGTGTCACATACAGGATGGGTGATTTGAAGCGAGCTACACCCCTATCATGCACAAAAGCACACACATATGCTGTACAGTCAGCACGCTTAAAGATTGTGTAAAGTAAATTTACAGGAGATTTATTAGATTTACTTGGAAATATTTAATTAGTAAGAAATCCCATCCTTTAAACATGAAGACACTGTTAACTATGTAATATTGTAGAGTTAGACCGTTAAACTGAATTGAATAATTTCTCTATTCAGGATGTTTTGGGAGGGCCCGAAATGGGGAACTATATACGTAGATGGTCTCCCAATTTGCTTACCCCTCCCCGTAACACCACGAGGATATAAAAGCGTAGGGCGTTCAAATCAGCTCAGTATCTATGCTGCTCCAATGCAAGTTATTAGACTACTATATTTACTGTCCTTCAACAGCCTACAATTCCATAGCTAAATCACTGACTGTCCTTTAACAGCCTACAGTCTGATAGCTATGCCTTCATTGCAGAAATAAGCACACAATGTGGTTCAGAGTCAATATGCATTATTTGAAAGCTACTGGTTTAGTAACCCAACTCATAAAATGCACGTCTACATTTTCCAATCAATGTCCGGCTGAGGATACGTTTTTTGGCACAACACCACGTTATGGAGTTAACCGTAGAATACGCAATGGGTGTGGTTACAGCGCCTTCTGCTGACACACCCCCGGCGCTTGAGAACCGATAATGCTGGATATATTTTCATGCTTTTGAAACGTAATTTTATATACTTAATGACTTTTTGATTAATTTAAACTTGGCTGGGTGGTTAATATTACCTTTTTCTGTGGTGTAACAAGCTCAAAACACTTTCTTTCTGCGTTACACAATATTTAATAAGGTATTCTTACAGTGTGTGTCCATGTAAATAACGTGTGGGCACACATGCATATGGTAGCGCTACATGTTCTTTTATATTGTTACGGAGGATCTCAGATGTGTTTTTTATTTTCCCTCTCTCGGCCTTGGCTTCCCAAGGCTTAGCGTAAATAAAACACAGCCATAACTTTTTCTTGCCTGGGCAAAATGTATGCGGTGAGAGTTTGACCTGCTCTTATGTATGTAACGGCCAAACCGCGCAGTCTGTAAACCCTCGTCCCCATAACACATACACACCGTTTGTGTTATTCACCTCAGAAATGTTTACGGTTTAGTGCACTTTAATACAAAGTGAAAAGGAAAGGTGTCAACGGAAAATACAGTACTTCCTCATGCATACAGTCAGATAATTTGCTCTGCGCGCACACACACACAGACACAGAGAGACTGCATATTCCTGTTTTAGCGAGCGGTTTACCATAAAGCACAACGCATTACTGTGTTTTGTCTGAAGAGGGTGGCCTGAGAAAGGATGGTGCTTAGCAAACGACATAAAGAATGAACACACACACACACAGTCACACAAACACTGCCTAAACGGCTATGGTAAAGGAGCACCGCCTTCCTCATCCTTGTATTCCTTCTACCTGCCTGGCTCGGCCCAACTCACCCTCCCGCCCATTTATCCTCTGCTAGTGTGCCTGTGCTTCACCTAACACGCATGCACGCACGCACATATCCACCCACTGCTATTGTCCTTCTCCATCCCCTGCCACCACCCCATCCACACACGCACACACACCTCCACTGGTGTAACCAGAGCAACGTGCCTCTCTTTACGTGCCTCTCTTTAGAGGACGACTGTCTGCCCGCCTTCGACCCCCCCCCCCCTTCCCCCCCACTCCTCCTCTTCACCTCCAGGAGCAGGGAAAGGGACCCTGGAGTGCGTGACATGACCAGCCAGGGGGACAAGGGGGGGGTAAGCAAGGAGAGGCAAGGCTGTCTCGGACCTCCAGGCGATGTAAACGCTCGCCCACGCTTACTGCATTGTAATGCGCTCACGTATATGTGAGCACAAAGGCTCTGTAGTCACAGAGGCTCCTGGAACAATGTTCTTCCTCCTTGTCAGATTAGTGCAACTCTGAGGCGGGGTGGGTATTTCAGGAGGCACACGCACCACATGCATATGGATTCTATATGTATCTTTCTGACTCATTCTTTTACACAAAGCATTGCACTGCATTCGTTTTCTTTCTTGTCTCTGTTGCGCACACACACGCTACACAATCGCGCTAGCGCGCGCGCACACACTTGCTGAGGTCCGTGCTATTTCCGCACCCCTTTGATGGCGTGGCTGGAAAAGCCGGATGAGCTCCACAGAGAGGATGCGGTGGAGCTACTGGTACGCTGCTGCTCCAACGAGCGCCGCAGCGCCTCACTCTCTTTCCATTACATAATGACGCGGCCATCTCGCCCCCTTCCGACCCCGTGACCTTGGACCTCAGGGCTCCCGCTGCTCGCTATGCTGGGCATAGCTCTCGCGTTCCGCTCTGTCAGCGCACAACGTGATGGCATGTGTCTGGCAGGCTGCGTGCACGCCCCTCGTATCATATCATTACGTTGTTTATAGTGGTTAGTTGTACATATTTAGCTGGTCATGGTGGCCATTACGCCCTTTTTTTTTTTTTACATTTCTTGTTTATTACAAGAAATTAAAGCTGTTTTCTTTACAGCTCGCTGAATGTTAGAGCAGATTAAACATAGTAAATATCTCTGGTCTCAAAAGGTTTGACGGCACTAAGGCACGCCCCTTTTCCCTATAATACATTGCCTTGCGTGTGTTCTGTGCTGAATATACGTGTTTTATCTGTAATGTTGGCCTTAGTACGCCCTTTAAAGCATTCATTATAGTTGGGATATTATTCATTCATTTTCATAAGTAACATACTGTAACAAAGTTAAGAGGAGAATTAAATAGATTTATATTTTCTTCAGATGAAGGGGGAAATGTTCCCGGTAATCTTTATACTACACACTGTGTGTATCATTTATATCTATACCTGGGGATAAGGGAATCACGGCTGCACCATTTTCCATGAAGTACTTTTCTGCAATAACCGCCGGTGCTGTTAAGTGATTATAATTCGATTTAATGTATTTATGACAAATTGTGAATTTATTACAGGCACCAAGGATTCTCTTATCTTATAATGTCTCCATGAGTAATGATGATTATTTTGGACATGTTATGGGGATTTGCGGCAGCGTTTGTTATGACTATAATAGCTAAAGTTCAGGGTTTGGGGAGTGTGTGGCTCTCATCCCAGGCTCTGATGTGACCTTTGCGGTCTGGCTGTTGCTGCCCACAGAGGCAGAGTGGAGCAGAAGGGGCGCGGTAATTAGATCGGTTCATTTAGCGTTTGAATCAGGGCTGCCACCTACACAGTAGTGTCTCTCTGGGGGTTTACCAGCAGGCTGAGTGCACTCTTAACTCCCAACAAGGCCATGTTTGTGGGGAAAAGGTTTGCACCGCTGCCCTCGTATTGATCGGCAATGTCGCCGTTATGATTCTGGTTTCATTTGCGTTTTCCATTTTTGCAAAGATTATGTCTTTATAGTAAAGCTATAAATCACACTTATGCATGCATTTAGCTCTCTTTGATGTTATTCCTCCTCTTAGTGGGAGGTGTATCTACTAACACAACCTGGCCTACAGCAGTGCGGGGAGAGAAACACAGCAAGAGCTATTTATGGAGCATTCACTATTAATAGGTCTGAGGCGCCCAGCTGCAGAATTGATTTATACACTCTAGCGCGTGTTTGCGTGTGTGCCACTTAGTGTGGGATTCTTTGGCCCTAACAAGGACTTATGTGCCCCTGACACTAACAGCTATGGTGGTTGACTTCCAGCACTAAGATAAGGGGTTCAACCCCAACACACCCACCTGGAAGCAGCATTGAGCAAGATGCCCAACCTTACCTGCTGTTTAATACTTATTGAGGCTATTAATAATAAATGAAATGATTTAAACAGGCTGCTTTAGCCAGTGGTGACGTACTATGTAAGCATGTTGTAGTTATCTAAATAAATTAATGGAAAACTCTGAAATATTAGACTTTTTATTGATCCTAGTCACTGTAAAAATAGAAAGCTGTGTGTGAGAGTTCATGAAGTCACCAAAACTCAAAGTATCACATTCATACTCTGTACCTCATTTAGACCTCGCCACAAATATGCATTTTTGGTCAACAGTAAAAGCCTCTGTTATCTTGTTGTTTTATTGGTCACATGGTCTTCTCCCAATATGTTTATATGTGCTAGAAGCAGGTGCATTTTCTACTTTCAAGGTAACTTTCAACTTTTGAAGCTTAGAGGAATTGTTCTTACAAAATCTCACAAATGAAGCGACTGACACTTCCTCCAGTACGTGCATCTGTGAGCGTATCAAGCCTTTGTCCATATGATGCCTGCAGGGGCTGTGCAATATTAATGTGACCGCAGCACATTGAGGTGATGCAGAATTTCCATTTTGAGACCTTCACCTTGGGAGGTTCATCTTATTTTAATCTGAAATGTTAAAGTTTTGGGTGAGATATGTTGGTTACCTCTGTAAATGTGGATGCACGCAAGGGAAGTATGCCTTGCGCTGTTGGGTGGAAGGTCATGGTCGACCAAATTAATGGACGGACACACACACAGGTCCCAGGCGATTTGATAATGGGGAGGATGAGCCTTGTATTGTCTCAATAATGTATCACTCCACAAAAATGTGGTGAAAGTAGGCCTACATGAAAGGACACATTACATTTCAAGGGCATCTTTGTAATAGGTTGTTGATGTAACCTTCCACTATTGTGTATATTTCTGAATTAAATATTCTCTCCCACACCATATTATTTCTTGGCTGCTGTAGTGTATAGCCTTGCCAGCGTCAACAGTTTCCAGATGAGGCATGGAAGGCAATTCTCTCGCGTCGACCCGCCACAGCGTTGGCTACAAATCGGATTATCGTAAATTAGAAACCGAAGGGCGCAGATGACCGGGATTTTAATCGCAGGTACCAGGGTTGTTTGTCACTGCGTGGTGAGCAGCATATTTATGTATTCTAAGAGGTGGATTGACATTGGGATAGGCTCAAAAGCAAGCAACAAGTTTGCAAGCTCTCTCTGACTCGCTCTCTCTCACACTGTTATCTGAACCATAGATGAAGAACAAACATGCGTGCATGCACACACACACACCTTCATCACTGGGTAAAGAGTGCTTTATTTAGAATCAGTCATATCAGAGATACAGTGCTAGCCAGCGAAAAAAAAGGTGATCAAATCCTGGCACTAAACATCCGTCTGCCAGATTTGTTGTCGGCCTGTTTAAATCCCTTCTCATACTGTCACGAGAGACCCAGGTTGCGTTTAAATATCCTGTTTGCTAAAGATTAATACATTTTCTACTTGCAAACAGTTTAAAACTTAGAAACTCCCTTTGCCGCCAATCATATATTGCTCTAGCTGTAGTCCTAGGTTTAGTATTATTTAGTCAGACACTTTTAAAGTGCAAATATGATTCACATGCTAAATGCATACAGTATGTGCCAGTGTGTAACAGAAAAATCACATAGAATGTTCATGGGAATTCTTAAAAACCCAAACCCGGGGCATTTATCGACGGTCATCTGTGAAATCGTATTGATTTGTTTTGCTAGCTTCTGTTTTTACGCATTCCCAGTGTGTTAACCTGCAGTGAGCCACAGAGTTCCCCTGGTTTAACACCCTTCTCATGTCACCATCATTGTGATGAGACGACCATAGCAGCAGCCAGCCTGTCATTGGGTGATTAGTTTTTATAACCCATCTCCATAACCCACAGCCGGATATTATTCCTCGCTGTGCAAAACCCCACTTGTGTTGCAGCTGCGTATCCGTCATTGTCCTGTCTGTTTATGGCCCTCTTTTATCCATGTGCAGTGCTATCTTTAGAATGCGGAGGTTTCATTTTGAGTAGAGATGGGATAATAGATTTGATGCTCCTGTTGAGGCATCTCTCTCATCCATCCAGTTAGGATAGTGGTAGGGTGCTTTGCCTCTGTAGCAGTTTGGCAGGAAATGGTGTTAAATAAATACAACTCTGTCAGTCTGGACTGATGCCTGGGGCTCGTGAACTCGCTGTCTTTGTTACTGCAGCGATAGGAAGAAACAATAGCCTTGTGAAGCACTGTATAATAATGTTGTGGTTCTGTCTCCTGCAGTCCTAATAAACAGACGTCCCTTTACAAATAGCCACATGACTGTTGATCAACAAAAACATAGCAAGCAGGCAGGTGGTGTCACAGCACCACCTTTCCTTTTCCTCTCGTGTGTGTATTATATATATATATATATATATATATTATATATATATATATATATATATATATTTATATATATATATATATATATATATATTTATATATTTTG
>JAODLL010005465.1:0-10523 GCA_026546735.1 Forbesichthys agassizii
GTGTTACATGAATTTGTATGAAAAGTGCTATATAAATAAAGATTGATTGATTGATTGATTGATTGATTGATTGATGTACTGTAGGTCAGAGATAAAACATGTGATTATCCTCTGATAATGTTGTCCTTTGAATTGACAACGGGGGAAAATCAACGACGTTAACAACATACAGCACATGACTCCTTTTGCACGTGTTAGCTTAGAGGCATACAGTAGCATACAGGCATTATTGTTGCTATCGCCAGTGTTCTGCTGTGTCTTCGTAAAGACCATATAACCATCCCTCAGGTCACATTTAGATTGCAATGGTGCCACGGAGGGTTAACATGTCGAGTACCAGTTGTAGTGGACACCTTTATTAAATACAATGGCCGGGGGTAATTTTTATCGTACCACATGTTGTTTAAAGGACACTGCTAAGTATTATTTATGAGCCTGATAAGTACATTACTGTGCTGTGTACATTATTAATTTATTACTGCATGTTTAAAGATTATTATTCACCCTCCTGTCAGAATGTTTCTTGTAATGTTAACATGTCTCCCTCCTATAATACTGTACTGTATATAGTGCTGTTTTTTTGGAGAAAACAAATTAGAACATGTGAGCAATGAAAGACAAAATTTAAATATTTTCAGAACATTAAATGTACAGTAGCATTACGCACATTGGTTGCCAATAATATTTCCATTTGTTAAAGTGCATGATATACGCGAAAGTTCAGCATATGGTGCCTATCTTATAGTTAGAACTATTATACTTATAGAATATTTTACTATGCTGAAAACAAAGAGTTTCTTTATTTAAATTAAAGGGAATGTTTTTCTGGTTTTGTAGGCCGTATGATACCCCCAAGGTGTAAAAGGTGACCAGTGAAATTAGCCTAATAGGTCCTCTTTGAAGGTGGGTAATTGTAAGCAAAATAAACTTTTAGTCAAATTCAGTGAATATCTCATCACAGCAGTCTGCTACTGTACAGTAGCTGTCTGTTCTGTGCAAGGGGTCAACACTTTTCTATGAGTTGATGCTATGGGCGCCACTATTTTGCAATTTGATGCCAAAAGCGACTTTTTCCAATTGATTTCAATGTTAATCTAAAGCCATTAAACTTTGTAAATCGGTTGTTGCCATAAGGTTTGTTTCCACTTTATATAATAATAATAGCAACCAATTTCAGAATAAATCCCCACAAGCTCAGTGCTGCGTAGTACGGTGCTAGCTTGCTGCTTGCGGAAGAAGCTACTCTGTCTATAAGTGAAGAAAATGAATTACAAATGTGCTTGTACTTTACATTATATAAGTTGTTTCACCAAAGGCCGTGCGCTCATTGTTTCTTGGTAAGTCTTATTAGTGCATTATTACAAAACACATGGATCACTGCTACTAGCTAGATACTGTACCGGTAGCTGTATAGTTGCAATGCCCGTCAAATGTTTAAGATGTTGACTTAAATTAAATCGTACTACTAGGCTGACCATACATGCACTTTTTCCCAGACATACTGAATGTTCTCTGAGGCATTCAAAATCGATCCGGGCTGGATTTTCTAAATTGCCAAAAATGTCCTGGATTTGTCTTGTGTGTGTGTTATTGCAATACAGTTTGCTGAAGAGTTCACACACTATTGGTTGATGTATTGTAGCCGACATCACCCAGTTCACAAGATGCTCCTCTCCTGGACCAATCTGAGTTCCACGTGCCCTCCTGGTAAACAGCGTCTTACACTGGTATGCAGTAATACCAAAGATGCAATTTTGCTGATGTATTTGATGCAATATTAGGAACCTCAGTTAATTAAAATGAAAGGCTTATTTTGTCATTGTTACATTTGTATACATACAACGGCTTGGAACAGTGGCCAGGTGAAGCAGTGGTTGGTAATCAAAGGCAGATGGGCTGAATATGAATATATTCCATCCGCGGTAGTAACACTGCTTCAACTTTTATTTTGACTGTGTGCTCAATCTACCGGTGCAGATATCTGACGCAGTGAGATTTACATGACGTAAAATGCATCATAGCAGCCCACCGCCATTTTGACAAAAAGGCAAAAACTTGCATCAACGAATGTCAATGGCCAAAGTGGGATTGTTGCTTGTAGTTATTATATAGTTTTATGGTTCTGTGAGCATGCTGAGAACATATAATCTTGTCTTTCTACATGGCCACATGGCCCTAGCTCTGCAAATAAAGACACAAAGTGGTGTACACTGTAGGCCATGCCACACAACGCTAACCCAGGTTTTGCACTGTATGGGCATTGAAGGGAGAGGTGTTTTTTTCTTTTGATCAAGTTCAAATATCAATAATCTTTTCTCAAGCATTTCACTGACTCTACCTTTAATATATATATATATTTTTCTAATTAATCATTGGTGGTCTGTAAGTTCAGAAACAGTATTTTCAACAGCATGGACTTTTTTAATATCTAAAAAAACATACATTATAATGTGCCTGCAAATTGCTGCCTTGTACTGTATACTGTAATGATTCTTGTGCAGTTTTCTGAATAAAATTGATGTAGTATGCCTTCAGTATACTGTAATTATCGAGTGTGAAGTGAAAAATAGGATACACCTTAAATTAAGTTGTTCTATAAGGTGCAAGTTGTGGTACATCACCAACCAGAAATGTCAGGTTAATTCACGGTGAGCAACAGCGCGAGTACTTTATACAAAAGCTACAAAGTTGAGGGTTTAACAAAAGTTTCAAATCCGCTTTAAATCTGTTGCTCACTTTATCACTCTGGATCTCTATCTCGTTTCCTTTGTCTCACACATTTCTCTGTCACACACGCATTCACACGCATACACACTTACAGTACACACACACACATATATGTCAGTTTGTGGAGTGCCACCCACCCTGACACATGGTGTGTTATGCACTGGTGATGCCTAATTACCACAAAGACTGTTCACTGCGAAATTAATCATGACACAGGCGTCAGCATTTGATATTTCTCACTAAGGGTTTCAAGTTCATACCAAGTGAGTAATTAATAAACCAAACGCACACAAATACTAATTAGACGTTTGATGCTGAAGACTTAATAGCCATACACCTGCAATCCAATCCAACACCAGGCAAATCGACTCTCATTAAGATAACCTGATATTTATTTATTTTTTATTTGATTTTTTTTCTCAGAAGATTCCGGATGACCATCACTGTTAATACGGTACATTCTTAAGTTATACAGTATTTTACAAACATGTACAGCATTTATGGGATCTGTGTACATACATACTGTACATGTGCATAATATACAGTCTACCACTGTGAGTATGTTTCCTACAAATGGGGCAAAAACGCCTGTTACATCTTTATAACAGAATCGGGGAAATCACACATTAAAGTACGGTACTTTTGCAATCACACTTAAAACAGTTATTTTCCAGTTAACCCCATACCCTGGGTGATGTTACGCCATTACTTGTGGAATACAAATGGATTAGACTAGCAACTCACCCATAGCTGGCATAATCAATGTGACACGCAGCTCAGTGTTAAGCAGATCTCTTATAGGGCTGATTATTTATTTGCTGAAATTTGGAGCTCTCCAAGTGTGAAATGATTGCAAACAGAGGAGTTTGGGATGAGGTAGAGCCAAATTGATTTGACATCTCAACAAGTGTAAAGAATTTGGTTCAGATACTGCTTACATCTCGTGTATCTTTTAAGGGACTACGATTAAGGCTACCTTTGATCTTATAAAATCTTAAAGCACATTTTAGTGAAATTGTTCATTTTGCTAAGAAAATGAAAATATATTTCTGGGTAGAAACTTACAGACAATTACTGTAGTTTTGCTGATATTCCATTGCCTATAGTGCTTTGGCCGGTAGATGTGTTTTGGTAATTTGACCCATGTATGTTTACTAGTTTCCACCGTTCAGCATCAAGGCATTCCTACCACCTGCTAGCAGGCTAAGGTGACTCACTGTATGCTGCATACGTACAGCATATCCCTAGTTACTGCTGTGGTGAGTGCCTGCTACTGCACTACTGTATAATTTCATCCACAGGGGTCATCTCAAGTGAAGAATTAAAGAATACCTGAAGGAAGGGTTCTGAAAGGTGTGTGTACTCTTCTGTACTGTATGTGTATGTGTGTGTGTGTGTGTGTATGTGTGTATACTATGTATACTGTATACTCTTCTGTATACTGTGTGTGTGTATGTACTATGAATCTACTCTTCTGTAGTCTGTGTGGGTGTGTGTGTATGTATGTACTATGGATCTACTCTTCTGTACTCTATATGTGTGGGTGTGTGTGTATGTATGTATATACTCTTCTGTATACTCTGTGTGTGTGTGTATGTATGTACTATGAATCTATTCTGTACTCTATATGTGTGGGTGTGTGTGTATGTTTGTACTATGTATATACTCTTCTGTATACTATATATGTGTGGGTTTGTGTATTTCAATGTTTTCACCTTTACTTTTGAGCAGGTGTTCTGTCTAGAAACTTTATATTTCTAAGAATGCTTTCTTTCAGAGAGAAAAAAAAAAAAGCATTGACAAAGTTACCTGCAGAGGAAAGGACTCACCCAAACAGAGATTCTGCATTTGGTTTATTTGTTTGGCTGGAAGAACATCTGTGATGCAACATCTGCAATACCTTTGGAAGCATTTACAAGTTTAAAAACACCCACCCAAGTCTCTTCAACTCAGAAAACTGCTTTGGCTATGCCTTTGATAATTGTTTTCCTATCAAATTGTCAATCACAACATTACTGCCTAGCTTTAAAAGGGGTTGAGCAAAGAACAGGAATAATGATTCATGGTTTTGCATTTTAGTTGAAATAATTAATACTAACCAGTGTTAGTACCATCATCTATATGTACCTCAATCGTGTTCAGAATGTCAGCATCTACTAAATGTGGGAATGTTAAATCAAATGTGTATCACAATGCATCATTTGTTCTATAGTGTCTTAGAATTCGTCTTTTGGGCATCTAAGATGATAGGGTGGGGAGAACATGTGCAAGCCAACACGGTGAATATCAATTCATAATCTACTTGACACAGTTTTGTCGAACAGCACATTATTCATAATTGTGTGCATCTTAATAAGCCAATCTGAAGTCAGGCTGTAGTCTATACGCAGTGTTCTCACTGAATATGCATTTTTGATGTTACTGACGGTAAACATGTTATTTAATAATCAACACGTTTTCACTCACCAGATAGAAACACAAATCCCAAGTTGTGCTCACTTAGTATAATGAGTCTTTCTATAGTGAGAGGGGAGCAATTGCATATCATTTAGCAATAAAACAACACGTGTTTTGCTACAGAATCTGTGTCAAAGATGGATTTCTATTATTTAATTTTGCATGGGCTTATTTATCCCTGTGATGATAATCTAAGAAAAGGTCACATTTTGTCAGGTTTATAGAGCTTGCCATTTGGTTTATTGGACTTGTCACTTATCTTCTATTGTATTATTAGACCTGTCACTTGCTGTATATTGTACGGTATGTATGAACATTAACAAGGAGGTATGGCACACAGTATTGTTGTTTAAAATCTAAATAATGAATTAGAGTGCTGCATATTAGACACTGCTTAACTTTACATTTACACCAATGTTTTTCACACCACTAATGTTGTTGCTACGCTCTGGTATTTTTGCTCCAATACTGTTTTAAATAAGGAAATCATTTGATTCCTTATGAGGAGAAAACAAGACTATCGTGTTGATCCAATATCTTCACAAATCGAATGCAGCGTTTCCTGAGTATTATCCCAGAGCGGTTAATGCTGGCTTACATGTTGCACATACAACTCATATGTGTAGGCACAGTGCTGAATAATTAATACAAGTTGTAAATAGCTTGTTGACATACTGTATAGTCAACCCTGAAGTCATTATTTCCCCCCAGTCAGCCGACTGTGGGTCACGGTTACCTTTCAGACGTCAAAACATACCAGTCCCCATAGCAACCCTAGTTAAAATCCAATCACACGCGCTCCCATTAGATCTGGCCTTTACTGACAAGAGTGCTATTCTTCAACTATGAGGATATTCCCATCGCCCCTTTTGTGCACCATCCCATCACACACGATCACCATGAAGTAAACCTGAGACCTGATCTTTCATATGATCTTTCTGCAGCCAATGAAACAGCCTGCAGGACGTTTGTTTGCCATGGATAGAGTTACATTTCAGAAACTGTGTCTCTGTGTGTGTACAGTATGTGTCGGAGAAAGCACCCGTAACATGCCACACATTGTGTGCTTGTTATACTTACCATACAAAAGAGATGGGTTGTTTACAGACATGCCTATTTGTGGTAGGCTATGTTTGTGGGCAAACACTATACAATTGTACTACAATATATGTAGAAAAAAAAAAGTTTAAATCCATTTAGGTTGTGTTTAGGTTGTACTGTAGGGGAGAAATTGGGAAAAGGCTATGGGTAACTGTTCGCATTAGGGAGACGATGGAAAGCGGTGGTGGCGGACTTTTATGGCTAACACTGTAATTACCACACGTGATCGGGGATGTGTCTTTAGTCGCATGGAGGACGGTTTTGTTTCAGAGTTAACATGCTCCAATTCACCTGTCCCCACGAGGCGCAGCACTCTTCTTTCTGTCATGTCTGTGACGTTCTACCTCCGCTACTGGAGTTGCTGTCTGCTGTGTGTCCAATGTGGACGCCATGCCCGACTCTAATCATTGTAATCACTCATCCGAAAGGACCTTCCTCCTTTCCTCCCCTACTCAAAAGCAGGCTATTTTTAGTGTCCATGCACTGTGCTAGGCTAGAGGGATTATCGTTGATTTGACTAAAATTGTGGTGCTCGAAAATCTTGAAAGCAATATTCAATAGCCGGCATTCTGTGCTTACTACGACGGGAGCCAAATATTAATTATTCCATATTAGCCATGCAGACTCTGCTGTCAGTCAACAGTGTTGTTTGACTCACTGTAGAAAATCCTTGATAAAAGGAACGGAAATGTTCATGGGAAATGGTTTGTACCTGTGCCTATACTATAGGTTGGACAAGATGCGGTCTAGGTCGATACAAATGGAAGTTTGTGTACGTACTGTGACTATTTCATCGTGGAAAGCATAGTTTCTTAGTTGTGCTAGGGGTGTTCTCATTCAGAGGGGATTTAGCCTACAGAACAGGTGAGCATTGCTTTGAGCTGCTGCGGCCTCACTTGGGCTATCGCTACAGGCTAGCTTGGGGAAACCAAGACTACAATTCCAAGTGCAACGTGTTTAAAACCAATAGAATGCAGGCATGCCATGTGGAATAATACCTGGTAGAACATAGCGAGATGCATTGTATTATGTGTGTTTTCTTACTTCAAACTTTAGCAGTAGGTGATAGGAAGGTTACGTATTAAAGGTGAGGTCAGTGATTGCAAACTAATACACTTTTTCTCAAATTCAGCAAATATCTGCTCACGGTCTGCTATTTGGTCATTCTGTGGAATACAATGTTTCTACAATGGCCTGGCTCTGTAAATAGGAACACAAGGTTGTGCACACCGCACCACACGTCAATGTTCTAGCCTTGACAATGCATCCAATGTGCGGGGCTTATGAGGGAGCATTAAAAGGAGTTGTTTTTGTTTTTTTACTGAGGTCAAATATCAATAATCTTTCTCTAAAATCCCTGACTGCACCTTTAATTCCTATTGGTAGCCTTGGCCTGGATCTTCGGATAAATAAACCAAAGAGAAAAAGCATAAGTATGTCAACAATACAAGTGAACTGTACAGTTTCAATAATACTTTTGACAACATTTCTATGTTTTATATGGCTACAGTGTTTTACAGTAGGCCATTCATGGATTAATTAGGTCTACTCTGATTGCTTAATTGATTTTTCTTTTTACATGGACAATACACATGAATCAACATTTAAGTAAAATAAAATGTTTGCCAGTTAGCTAATTATCAACCGCAGTCAATGGACAGGTTGTGAAAAAGTTACAGTAGCAATACAATTGATACAGTAAGCTACCAGCAATACAGTACGACCAGGCAACATGAAGAGAGTAACACAGAAATATATAAAAAACGTCACTCTTTTAAACTACAGACAACACTACACAGCTATGGATTGTGTGCATGTCTGATTTGCTTAAAGCCATGTCTTCAGATTTGTTTTGAAGGTGCTATAGTTGGTACAGTTGTGTATGTTTGATGGCAGTGTGTTCCAGACATGGCAAACTCTCACAGAGAAAGCAGATTGGCTGAAGGTTCTTTTCCTTTAGGAAACTATACAAACACTTCTCATGGCAGACCTTGTAGAATTGATGATTGCATTCTGTCTTGTGGTCAGAACAGCGAAAGAAATATAGCACCGCCTAGTGGAAGCAGTGTTCACAATAGTGGAAGAATCATCAAACTAATAAACCAAGCAGTTCACCGTCATGGTCGCGTTTAACATTATAAGCAACCGCACTGAATCGAAAAAAACAACCAGTCTGATCTTCATTTTAATTACTTTCATTATCAGAATGCTGAATTTCTCGAGGCACTGCTATATTGTTATATATGGTTTCTTCTTGGAGATAAAGTGTGCGTGTATGTGTCGGTCTGCAGAGGGGAGAGCACCTACAACCATGATATCCGGACAATTTGAATACCGTATCATTGTAGGCCTATATGCTTTTTCCGAATCATGTCAGTATGCAATACAAAGTTGCAATCATGCACTAAGCGCATGTTGATTATAACAGATTTGCGTTTATTACCGCGAAAATGATTGCATTTGGCAAGATGTGAGCAAAGTTAGAATGCAACGAACATGTCCTATTTCCCGAAGAATGGTGTACCTGGGCTCAGGAGTCTTCAACCAGCCCCCTCCCTCTAACGTCCTCTGCCTGCCACCCCCTTCAGAGTTAGCGTTGCACTCGTTGCAGTAGGAGGGTCCATGTGTTTGCACAGAATGACGTCGCTGTGACTGCAAGTAAGAACGACTCCTTCGTTGTTTTGATTAGTATTTCAACCGAGCGCTAGAATTATTAATCTGCAAATGTATGGGCAAAATATGAGATTACCCGCCGCTGCCGTTCTATCCGTCGCTGCAGTTCGGTCTGTCAAATAGCGCCTTGCTGTTGAGGATTAAGACATAGCCTACGCAGTAGACTTATGTGTTCAGCTGTCAAACTGAAACTAGTGGATCTATTGGAAACAGTCGGTAGAACACATTTGCTGTAGGGATTTTGCCGAGAAGACAATTAGTGACTTGCTTTCATGTCTGTTTTGTCCTCTGGATTAGTGCTGCCCAGCAACACAGCCACCTGACAAGTCTGAATGTCGTAATTAAGGTAAGGAGTGCGTTTTCTTTAATATGCTATCTTTACGATAATGAACAAAACATAAAAGATTATATAAAATAGCCTAGGCCAACTACTAAACAATATTTCCATCACAGACGCGTTTGCAGTTTGTTGAAGTCAGTTTGCTACTTTGAAACAGACTGCAAACAAGACTGGTCCATAATATTGCAAAGTTAGACATTTTAATTTACATTTAACTTATATTAATAATGATGATAATAATAATCTAATAACATATTGTGTTATTATATTTAGCTGTAATAAGATAATAAGACTGCATATTTTATTTTCCTAGTTGCAGATGTAGCTGCTGTAGACTATGTAGTTTAAATGCATTTAAAAAGCAAATCGTACATAGGCTATAGGTCTAGGCCTAACCTAATTTGTAACTTTTCTTTTCCCACAATACAATTGTAGTCACATAAGACATCAGATAAACTTTAAGCGACAGAACGGTTATTGAGCTGTAGCACCAACAAAGTCTGTTTGAATTAGGTTGCGCACCCGCAAAATATGGAGAGCATTTCATGACCAGAGTTGTACGCCCTACAGGGGTATATCTCTCAAACGGCGCGCTTGGTCAGACATACAGGGAATAGAGCTGCAGGTGTCGTTTTCTTAAAAGATTATGCAGAGAAGTTTCACGGGCTATATAATTCAGATCGGTGCCATGACAACCTCTTCTGCTAAAAGTTAAATAGGCCTATATCTTTTTATCTGTTTTATTATCACATAATGTGACGTACATAGTAAAATGTTTTGTCATGAAATTTGTTGTGAATTGCAAGACCATTTTAATTTGCCATTTCAGAGGTCGGAATTTAGACTTTCGAAATGTTTTAAATCATGTCGCAGCTATGTTGTTGCTGCAAGAGCAATAACTATTGAGTGGCAGCTTTTGGACCAATCCATGAACGGCTTGTCAAACTTGGGAGCGTTTTGTCTGTACGCTGTCCAATGGAGGCGCACAAGTGTGTCGATCTAGCAAAGCACAAGCCTACGTCACAAAGATATGTGTTAACCATTGCATTGCGTTTTCCTTGGTCCTTTATCAGATTATATGAATTATTATTCTCGAGTAGGAAATTAACCCTTTGATTTTACAGTAAAGGAACCGCATTGACTTGAATTGACAGAGTGAATTAAAAACAAAAACATTAAGTATAATTGGTAAATTCCAAATTGATTTGCAGTACACCAATTACAT
>JAODLL010005466.1:0-10522 GCA_026546735.1 Forbesichthys agassizii
CCAGCTGGGAGGAGGCCTCGGGAAAGACCCAGGACTAGGTGGAGAGATTATATCTCTACACTGGCCTGGGAACGCCTTGGGATCCCCCAGTCAGAGCTTTCCAATGTGGCTCGGGAAAGGGAGGTTTGGGTTCCTCTGCTGAAGCTGCTGCCCCCGCGACCTGACTCTGGATAAGCGGATGAAGATGGATGGATGGATGGATGGATGGATATTAGGATTGATTAAATTGCAGAGGAAGTGAATCTGTTATTGTCATATGCTAATAACTTAGTGGATTTAGTGGACATAGAATATTGATGTTTAGCTTTTCAAATGTGCAGCTAACACATGTTAAGTACAGATTATTCAGTGTTTCCAAGGGACAAAGTACTTGTGAATTATTAATCTTGGTTTCAGAAATCAATAATAAACATGAAGAGGGATGTAAAACAATGTATTTGTTGATAATGTTATTGGCAGTTCTAATAGAAATGCCACTGCCCTCCCCTACACACTTAGGAAAATGGAAGCATGTTGAGATCAGAGATCAAGGGCGTCAATTAGTCATCTGTGGTACATTTTTAATTAACTAGGAGACATCTTAAGACCATTTTAAAATCTTCCAAATGACTGCCGTGGGATGGACTCTCAGGGGCAGATTGCATAAATTAGCTCAGCCAGCCTGTTTAATTTTGAACCTGAGGTCAGCACATTCAGAATATCCAGTCTTATATTATCAAATTTGTCTTGACAAGATTGTCCGATGAATGTGATGATTCATTTAAGAATATGGTTGTTTAAGATATAACATCGCCAATTCTAACTTCCCATTTTCACATTTAAAATTGACATATATTTTTTTATATAATGTTCACTGACAGTGAATTTTAGTTGACATAGCCTAATCATTTCGCTGGTGAGTAGGACCCAAAAGCACGAAAACAAGGGCATGTTCACACGGGTTTATTTACAACTGTACACTGGAACTCAAAAGAACTACAGGTACACGTACCACAGATAGACGACAAAATGGCAATGAATCAACAACGGCTAGGCAAAACTCAAGGGCTTTAAAAACGAAACACCAGACAGGCCATTGGACAGGATGTAACAAAGGGCTGGTGAAACTGATATACTATCAACATAAGGCGGATAATTACACGGACAGGGAAAACACACAGGGGAAGACAGCAAACTAAATGAAACATATGGAAAGATACTAAACGGCCAACTAAACAGGGCAGATGGACAGGGACGGATCATGAGAGGTATCAGATATGGTTGCTGAATTGCTCTTTGTGTGTTCTATATTGCGAATTAAGGCCAAATTACAGAATAATGTAGAATATCTTAACTTTCTTTGTGATTAATCAGAGTCACTTTAAATGATGGAAGGTGTGTAATGACTTCTATTTAACATGAGTTTGAATGTGATTGGTTAATTCTGAACACAGCCAGACCCCCAGTTATAAGAGGGTGTGCACACTTATGCAACCAGATTATTGTAAGGTTTTTTATTTAAAAAATTTCCCCTCGAAGATTTCAGTTTGTTATCAATTGGATTGTTCACATTAGGTCACAGTAAAGGTGGAAAAATATGATTTATTTAAAAACCTGGCATTTTAACAGGGGTGTGTAGACTTTTTATATCTACTGTATATAGGGAATGATAGGGTTTCGCCGCTGCCCCTTCAGAGGTATGTGCATGCCACAATGTTGGTGTAATTAACAGATTTGCTAAAATATATATTTTTATTTTATTTATTTTTTATTTTAACATTAGTAAAAATGTAGTGTTATTGTAGTTTAGGCATGCCACGATGCCAAGCTTGTCAGCTGATTGCTGCTTTAAATGTATTAGCCAAATCTTCCAGGGTGCCTTATTTATGATGCCTTACATTCCAAACACTTTACAATCAAGAAAAACAAAAACAAAAGTCTTTTATGATTAAAAAGCCAGCTTGACAATTAATACATGTAATGTATAGTGAGCCACAACAAGTATTTCCTTGCACCAATGCACAAATTACAAATGTTGTGTGTGGAAGTGAACCCAGGTCAAGTGAAAGGGAAAAACACGTTCAAACAAAGTAGTGGCAGAAGGGGTTGTTCGGTTGAGAGCAGCTTTTCCCTGCTGGGTTGTGTACATGTATTCACAACTTGTTAACATTTGTCTCACACACAGCAACAGCATCCAGCTGGAAGCTTGATATGCCTCACGCTCTACTAACCTGACGCACATCAACATGCAAATAATGGCTGTGTAATCAGCGGCCCATGTTCTCGCGCCTGTTGCTGCAGCATTATGAGCTGGGAGCACTGGGGGAATGAGGTGCACAGGCTCTGTCCATCTGTAACCTCAGCTCCTTATTGATAGAGACAGGGAATTGGTTGTGGAGTCAAATATGATCAAGCTCTGTGTCCCACATTATTACTGGCCTCACGACAGACACAAAGCTACTAATCAAGTTCATCCTTCTCTCATTTACTTTTTCTTGTGAAACTCCTCAATTGCATATTCATGTATATAATGGGCTTGATAGACGGAGACTATTTTGAAGTCATGCACCGGAACCCTTAATACATGTGGCTGTGAATTGACATTTGCCTATCTATACTATACTTTAAAAAAAAAAAAAAAAGGCATTAATTAGCAAGTAAATGTCGCATGGACATGAGTGTATTGGCAAACTTCAAGTTAATGTAAAATGGAGATATGGTCAATGTATTGCTCCTGTAATTTGCCATACTTCCTTATAAAATACCATAATAAGATAATAAGGCAGTGCAGACATATGACAGCAAAATCAATGTTTGTGCAACGCATGTTTCAAACAGGGTAGTTCTGGAACACATATCGAGCTGCACGCCTTTCAATCTTGTGTAGTCTTTGTAATGGTGCACACCGTTTCTCTTCTTTTTTTTATACTAGCTAACAACTGTTTTTTACTTATTGTAGTGTAGCAGGAACGCTTTGGCGGTTGATAACCATACAGGACTGCAGGGTGCAGCGGCGTTATACATAATTGCCCACTTCTCCTGGAGGTCTCATGCTTATCACTTTAGAGATTGAACAGGGTCTTGGGATCGTGTTATGTGTTACTATTAACTTTAGATAATTCCCCCTGGTGTGAGCAATTACAATAGTGGAAAGGGGGGGTGTGAATTTAATCACCAGTGGATAATTCACAGAGGTTAAACTGTTAAAAGTTATTTTGTGAAGTTTCAAGCAGGCTTTTTAATCAGGCACCGTTCAGTTTTATGTGTCTCTCTGCGGGAAGCGTAGGGGGATCTTCAGCTCAGCTTGAAGCCAGGGCCTATGGGAAGCTAATCACATACTGGCTAAAATAATACGATAAGAGCACATTGAGCAAAGCAGTCAAGCTCATTAAATAATCACAGTGGAAACCCTCATCAGTATTTCCAAGAGTATTCATCGCTCAGGTGCAACCTTGTAATGAATAGTAGGGGGAAGGTGAATGAATAATGTCAAACAATGAGGCCTATTGGTATTGAACAACACCAATGATAGTCACAAAGGCTCTGGTGTCTTGTGTGCATTCAGCACATCACGCATTATGTATGTGTGGGTAGTATTCAGCATATTAAACCTAGTGCCTATTGAAGCCTAACAGAAGTCTCTTGAATTTTATTAAGGCTTTCTTTGATAGGGCTGGAGCCCCTAGGAGGTTAAAATCGACCCCTATCAAAAAACTACTTCAATTTTTTGTGCAGTATATAAAATATAACCGACTCAGATTCATTATCTTTTTTTGCGTACTGTACCATTGTGTGCCGAGTGGTAAATAACTTCTACCTTCATTTCTTGGATTTAGCCAATTCAATTCAGGCATTCAGGCAAAAAAACTAAGACCAAAGAAAGAAATAAGAAATAAACATTATTGTCCCATAAATGTAAGCAGTCAGTTTGAGGTCTGTTTTCAAAATGCAGACAGCCAAATCTTCCCAAGCTACTGAACAGATAATGTGCAACCTTATCTACTTCTATAAGTCTTGAGATTTAAACTACTAGGATTTAGTCATATATACATGACTAAATCCTGTAGTTGTTGAGTAAATAAAACGTTGAACAGCCAGGGATAAGGCCAGAACAATAACAATGCATGCATGCTTGGAGGTGAATGGTTAGTACAGCATCGAGGTAGAACGTGGATTGGCAGCACAATTTCTGCCCCTTTTGATGATGTGTACAGGTTTGAATCCTGCCGACAAGAATTAACATTTTGGGGACAGGATGGTCGAGTGCTCTGGGTGTTGGGCTCCCAGCCGGAAAGTTGTGGGTTCTAATCCCAGTGTTGACCTATCTGTAAGCAAGCAAAATGCCTAACCCCCTTACCCCACTAACTGCTCCCGGTGGTTGGTCACACCTTGCATGGCAGCAGTCACCATTGTGTGTGACTGTGAGGCAAAATACTATAAAACACTTTGGATAGAAGCGCTATATAAAAGCAGGCCATTTACCATTTATGACACCCCCACTGGTTCATGTGACCTTCAAGCAAGGTCATCAGGCTGCTTAAGGATCATTTTTGATACGGCAACTACATCCATCCATCCATCTTCTTCTGCTTATTCGGAGTCGGATTGCAGGGGCAGCAGCTCCAGCAAGGGAGCTTCCCTTTTCCGAGCCACATTGGAAAACTCTGACTGGGGGATTCCGAGACGTTCCCAGGCCAGTGTGGAGATATAATCTCTCCACCTAGTCCTGGGTCTTCCCCGAGGTCTCCTCCCAGCCGGACGTGCCTGGAACACCTCCCAAGGGAGACGCCCAGGGGGCATCCTTACTAGATGCCCGTACCACCTCAACTGGCTCCTTTCGATGCAAAGGAGGATTGGCTCTAGTTCCTTTGGCCGGCTGTACTCATGATCTATTTCTTTCGATCATGACCCACCCTTTATGACCATAGGTGAGGATATGAACAACAATTGCCCGGTAGATCAAGAGCTTTGCCTTCTGGCTCAGCTCACTTTTCGTCACAACGTCACAACTGCTCCGATTCTCCGGCCAATCTCCCGCTCCAATGTCCCCTCATTCGTGAACAAAGCCCAGAGGTACTTCAACTCCTTCACTTGGGGTAAGGACTCATTCCCTACCCTGAGTTGGCACTCCATTTCCTGCTGAGAACCATGGCCTCAGATTTTGCGGTAGTAATCTTCATCCCAATCGCTTCACACTCGGCTGCGAACCGAACCAGTGAGTGCTGGAGGTCACGGACCGATGATGCCATCACGACCACATCATCTGCAAAAACCAGCGATGAGATCCCCAGGCCAACGAACCGCAACCCATCCCCACCCCGACTACGCCTCGATATCCTGTCCATGAATATCACAAACAGGATTGGTGATAAAGCGCAGCCCTAGCGGAGACCAACCCCCACCTGAAACGAGTCCGATTTACTGAGAATCCGTACACAGCTCACGCTTTGGACATATAGGGATTGGATTGCGCTCTCAACACTCTCAACCCACTACCTGTGAATAACAATGGCAGATTGCTCCACTCTGTTACATTTCCATAGATGGTGCAGTCTATAGCGGTCTATATTTTTTAAATGAGCAGTGAGGAGATTTTTAGAGGAAAGGCTACGAGTGGTCTCCACCCACAGACAAAACATCCGGACGATTGCAGGTAGGGAGAGACCTACACAGGCTGACAACCTGTACACACTCTGACAATAATAAGGTTGTGATCAATTTGGATTTTTTTTTTTGTTGTTGTTGTATTTTTAGACTAGACGACTAGTCTAAGTTTAAAATTTTGGAAAGTAGTCGTTAGGAACATCCCTAGTTAGCGACTAGGACTTTCAGACAAAAAGTGTCCTCTGCAATTTTGGCCCCAAAAATTCAAAGGGCTGTTAGGAACTATGTATTCTCTTGTCTGCCACTAGATGTCGTTCTACAGCACCAGCATCCCAGACGCTTGACTGTAGAGACACACATGCACTAGCATGCATGTACGCCACCCAGCTATAAAAGATCATATTACAACACACAGAGTGCATGTGATGTCATTCTGTGCACAGGATATATATATAAAAATACTACACTATATCTTTACATAGAAAATAGTTGTTTGCAGCTAATATCAATGTTTCAAAAAGAATAATATACTCTATCACTTTTAAATAATGTACAAACATTACATTACATTACTCTACATTATTGTAGAGTAATTATATTTTCAACATCTTTCAACTTTTTGATTTTGTTATATAGCTTTGACTATTTCAAAAGCTTTTACCTTTCTACCCATTGCTATTTATTTATGTTGGTGAAGAATACTTGATAGATTGTTCGGGCTGGATTCATTATAAAGCTTATTTTGCACCTAACAGTGTACAGTCTATGAGTGATTTGCCTATTGTGTGATTCACAAACCATTTGCTAAGTAGACAGCCATTATCCCTGTTTCGGTCAAATATACAAAGTGTTAGCACTTCAAGTATTTAACCTTAATATTGAGCACTTTCCATCCTTTTCACACATTGTGAAGTAGTAAGATGCTTTTACCAAATACGGCAATTTGCAGAATATACACATACTGCATGCTTTGTCGCTAAACATAGTGACCTCAGCCACCACCCATGACCAGCTCTGAACTGCATCTTCAAAACAATTTTGATCTCCAATGCTATTTTTTGGAATATATTTTTGGGGTCACCTCTCACCAGAAAGGTTGTGGGTTTGATCTTCAACAATCTTGACTAACTGGAACAATAAGCATTCTTGAGTATGAAGCCTTACCCCTACCTGCATCTAAATACTATAAGTAATTATACTCAACTGTACTGTAAGTAGATTGGGATAAATGGGTTCTAGCGAATTCTAATTTTAAAAAAAAGTTAAATTATTTGAAGAGAGCTACATTTGCAGATGTATATCCAAGATAAACCCTGAATGCTACCTAGGATGTTTGATATATAGACGTGCGATATCTAATGTAAAATATCCACAAACCTAAATTACATGCAGGTTTAGTTGCAGGAGTACTGCAGCCAAATAATTCCTCTGTAGCCCATTGCAAAACAATGGGCTACAGAGAAATTATGTACCTGAGTGTTTTAATTAATACATTAATAGTATTTTAAAATGTGCGAATATTACAGGTTTTACCACAGGGAATATGCAAACATTATTTAAGGTAATCAGGTTTTACATTATTAAACGTTCCAGCTATAAAGAAACTTAATGCCAGACCACTGCTATCTCCTGAGCTAATGGAGCTTACAGCATAGCTAAAGATAACATTTTCTCTATCCTCCTCAGGATTAATCCCTTCATCAATGTTTTCCATATCAGGCTGGCAGGTCAAAGACATGTTAGATCTCAATCTCAGTCAATTTACACAGGATGACGGCTTAGTACGATACAATCAACAACCTCCTGGCACTTAGGGGCACTGGATGGCTAATTAATTAACTTAGCTTCAGCATGACAAAGGAGAGCTTATGTGTCACCTATTATTTCATCAGTGTTTACAAAATGGACAAGGTGAGTGAATCTGTTTCCAACAAGAGTAGGCAGAAATAATGGATGGTGGGCTAGGGTATGAGCTGACCATTATTAATAACAGCATAACAGCAATTTCAACAAATGGCAACTTTAGAAATGCTCACACAGGTTTATATCCTATATCTGCCAAAATGAAGACAAAAGATCTATGCTAGCGTATGTGGCACCATGCCATAGATCCACATTAGGAGGCAGACTGACAGCAGAGATGTAAATCCTCAGTCAGTGCCACATACCCCCCTTTCACTCATTGGAATTCATAGAGCTACTCCCAATAACAGAAGCACATTTATTCATTTCCGTACACTCAATCCCATTCATTTACACCATCTCTGGCATGCGTACCCTCGACATGCACCTTTTCTCAGTGTAACAATCAAACCCTGTGCTCGGGAAGAGCCACCCCTTTGAAGAGCTTGAACCAGGAAATCTGCTTACACCAGTAATTAGTTTTCATGGACATGACAATCAAATCACTTTCATAAAAAATACCACAGGCCAAGGCTCCCTTGTGTCACTACTGTAGCAAGCGCATACGCTAATGTAGCCTCCAGATGTGAGCATCGGACCCCGAGAAACAAGTCATCATATCTGTATCTATATCTAACTAATTACTGTATGTCCTCTATTTAGCAGTGGTGAAATCCCATCTCATCTCTTGCACATAATTTTTCCTCAGGAGAAAAGCAACCTCTAGGTGACAGAGATGTCAAACCTGCTGATTAGCTGTGTAACTGTGCTATGTCTGCAAGCCAAGGCCGTTATTGTGAGTCGTAAAAGGGGGCCTTTAAACAATGTCAGCTATTTTTCTGCAGGTGTCCATGTTTTCTCTCTCTCTCTCTCTCTCTCTCTCTCTCTCTCTCTCTCTCTCTCTCTCTCGTTGAAAGTCTCATTAAATTTATGCAAATTATACTGTCACCTCTTGAAACATACAAAGTTGGCCCTCACACTGGACTGTGAGCTAGATGAAAGTTGTGGGAGGTGCTTTTTCAGAGAACATTTTCTCAGCTCAAGAAACAGTGCCTGTTGACAAGGTCTGTAAATATGTTCACCTATTTTGGAGTCCTCTTTCCCTCAAAATTATCAGACGTGTCCTCATATCTCTGTTGTTCTTCACATATCTGTTCGTCCTTGCCAGATCTGATACATATGCATGGCCGTACGTGTGCATGTTATCTTGTCTGGACTTGGATGTACAGAGCTTCCTCATCTCCAAATTTAGACTACATCATTCACTGCCACAATGATGCTCATGATATCAGCCTCCGGAGACCATCTTGATCTCACAAAATCACACTCAACTATCCTCCAATTATCACCCTCAATGGCAACCTCCGTGAAGTTGACACCCATATGACAACAATCTGAATAAATGTATTTTGATTAGTTTGTGCACATTTGTGAACACAACACAAGCATGTGTGCGTCTACGTTTTCTGAGGTTGATTTTAGTTAAACATATTATCGCCCTCTCGTTTGTTGCACTGAAATGGGTCGAATCACTTAGTCTTAATGTGTATCTTTACATGGTATTCCTCTAAAATAAGTTTGTGTGCGTGTGTGTGAAATAGTTTATTTTCCATGCATAAACATGCACAAACAATGCACAAACATATCCAAATACTTTTATTCACATTCTTGTTGTTATGGGTTGCCAACTTCATGGAGGTTCAACGGCAAACAATTTGAACCTGGCAAATCAGCATCCTGTTTAGCAAGACGCACCTGTGTCCTAAAATCATTATCATGTGGTTCTTGTACTGATTAGTTGAAGGTGGTCCAATTGCCTGCAATTGCTGCTAATTACATGGTGAACATGTACAGTATTGGCACTACCTCAACCACAAGCGAGTTTCCGGATGGACTTGTACTTTGGCAAGGTGCTAAAAGATGTTGAACGATGAAGAGATTTGTGAGCACAAAAAAATAAAAATCCTTGTGCAGGAATCTTTAGAGTCAAACAATATTATGGAGCCAAAAACAAAGAAAAGCTTTTTATTTTATTTTTATAAATCAGTCAAATGTATGTATGATAAATAGGAATATTCACAACTCCCTGATATTAAAAACAATATTTACTTAAAAACAAACTGGTACATGTAGTGAAAGTGAAAAAGTACAGTCTGAAATATACTCAAGAATAAAAGTAAAACATATCCCTTTGAAGTACATTTCTGCCATTTGTTTCTGTGCAAAGCAAACTCATGTCATGATATAATATACAATTAATATAATTTCAACACCAGAAGCTTGAGTTTTTAATGGTTGGCACACAACACCACGCATTTATAGGGATTTAACTCATGTACATCTCTATACAGAAGGACTAGGGTGGAACAGTTGTACGCTCATGACATACAGTTGCTGAGTATATGCTTGACATATTTGTAATTTCAAGACCCACTCAGGTCTTGACTGAGTTCTGAAGTTCATGATTAAGTCATGATATTTGAAATATGTTCTGTAATTCAATACTAATGCAATAGTATGTTAAGCAAATGTAACCACAGAACAAATATTGTGTCTTATACCCACACATGGTTACCATTCAAAGACATTCAGTACACACTATTTATCTAAGTTCTTAAGTCCTAAATGTATTGGTTGAAAGACATATTGTCTGTTGTTTTGTCCTTTCGTTCCCTACCCACAAAGTATATCATGCCACCCATGATCCCATCCTTGCTTCCAGTATTGGCCACACATAATGTATTTACAACTACAGTGTTGATGCCTCCAGTGGAGCTCCACTGTGGCATCAGCCAAAAGACCCCCCCAGAGACCCATGCGCTGCCATGAAACAGCCCCCCCTTCCCAATCTCTCTCTCTCTCCCTCTCTTTTTGGTCCAGATCTGGAGGGTCTAGCATTCAGTGCAGCAGCAGTTCAGCTTTGATTTTGTTTTGGGGTGGGGAATATCAGTCGCCACGCACCCCCCCCCCTACCCCCCAATCCCCCCCACACCCCACCCCACCCTCTTCGCTTTTCCTCTGGTAAAGAGCTCTTTAA
>JAODLL010005467.1:0-10521 GCA_026546735.1 Forbesichthys agassizii
AAAATTTTTATATCAAATTATTGTAATTCATATCTTTTTGATACTAATTAATAGCTGTCAGATTGGTTTGATGACATTAACCGCAGTTGTATACTCTCTAAGGCCCTCTTAATATGTAAGAAAAAGTGGGTTGGAAGACCTGGGGGTTAGAGGCCTTCTTAAAAATGCAAAAAAAGGGGGTTGGAAGACCTGGGGGTTAGAGGCCCTCTTAAAAAGTACACTTATTGCCTGGTTTGGAGTCCCGGTCGGTTAGTATCCCACCAAACGCGGGTGATGGGGTGGGGGGGAGTATATACAATAATGTTTTTTATTATTTTCATAGCTTTTCCGTTGATTCTTATTTATTTTTGTTTAATTTCATTTGTTTCCTTCATCCTTTGTTCATATATTTTTAACTGTAAAGCACGTTGAGTTGCTATACAAGTAACTATATATTAAAGGTGCTATACAAATAAAGTTTATTATTATATTATTATTATTTATTTATTTGTGGTATTACATTTTAGGCGGTTTTCTTGGAAATTGTGCTAGGGATTAGGAGAATTTATTAACAGCAACTCTATTGTCTCATTTAAGAACCCCAGAGACCGCCTTCAAGCACGTACACTCGCGCATCAAATATGTCCAGATAAGAAAATGTTTTTTATGGAGAGTTATGAAGATGCTGTCAAGATGCTGTTGACTCACCCACGATGTCCAGATGACCTCCGACTGCATGCCAAGATATTCCCCAGGGAGGACGCTGTTGTGTTTATACGTAAGAAACATAAAAAAATCATGTCTGCATGTGTAAAAATATATTTATCAATATTATCAGCCTTAGACCAGACCAGACTCTAGACCAGAAGTAGGGAACCCTGTAATTAAGGAGTGTCTCGATAATAACCCTATATGGATGTGTAGCGTTCGATTGGCTAATGATACGACCGCCTAATGTGACATCCGCATTGGGAGAACAGAGTACTTGCTGGATTGTTGATAATCCCTATGTGCGCGTCGTTAGCCAATGCAGTGCCATCTTCGTTGATAATTTTAAGTCTTATATGTAGCATTGTTGAATTCAGATTGAGGTAGGAATCTCCGTCCCCGGGGATGACAAATTCAAGGGGGCTCGAGTCCGTAAGCGCCGACATAGGCATTATTTCCACATATGACGACCTTTCTATAGATAGCTGTGTCATAGGCGCTGTAAAAATATCTAGCTCCGATTTAGTGCACTCATGCGATTTGCGGTGTAAGAGAGCGATGTTAGAATATGTCTCCTCTCTTTACAACGGTGTGCTTCTTTTTGACAGTTCCACGTTTTGAATGATTCTTAGCCTTTGCGTGTTGTTTTTTAGTGGCGGGTGGGCGTCTCTTTTCCGGAGGGCGTTTCAGGGGCAGCGTGATAAGACCATTAGGCTTGATCCGTCTTGTCCCTGGTCAGGAGGCTTTGATGTCTTAGCTAGTGCGGAACTGATTACATCTATAGCAATATTTTTAGCAGCATTTTTTATATGGGGCTTACTAAGCAGAAAAGCTCTCCATAGCAGCGGTGCTCCAAAAAAATGTAGCCTATCCCACCACCGTAATGTAAGTGGGCCCCTGTAAAGCCTAGTAAGACAGATCCTTTCTGTGATACGTAATAATCTATAAACCTGTTTGGATCTGTATTAGGGTTGGGTACCAAACTCTGTACTTTTAAGAGTACCGACCGAATTACATCAATACTACCGAGTACCGATTCAGATTAAATCCATCGGTACCAGATTTCGGTACCTTAGCGCATGTAAAGAGAGAAACGCGAGCAAGATTACATCATCCCTGCACAGCATGCAATCTGTTAAATGTTCAACACAATCACGGCTACGATGAGCCAAAAGAAATCACAGGTTTACCTTTTTTCTGTACTGTACTCCCACTTGTCATGGAGGGTTACATTTGAGGCTAAAGGAGTTTTAAGTATCTAATTTTCATGTTAAATTTATAAATAGCTCTTTATTTTAGCGCATTACGCATCTATTTGTCATTCTGGAAGTGAAGCGTAATATGCGTAATATATCGGCATGGTTAAAGAATTTTTTTTTTAGAATTCTTTAATATTTTTTTAATTAATAGATATCTAAAAATTGATGGAAGGTTCCCTATTATATTTTTCATGTGCGATCACGCCGCCAGCCAGCTATAAAATTGTGCGTTTGTGCAATTACGGCATTATATTATAATATATTACGATCTCTATAGTACAGTAAAATTATACATAGTTTAATATGGCTATTAATCTAAATAGGAAGTTATAAGAATATATCTGTATAGCCTAACTTTTAAAGATATATTCCATTCAAAATTAGGTTTGCTCAAATTTCTATATTCTAGCCTAGTTAGGCTGGTTGTCGTTCTCTACCTTGAATACCTCCACATTGAATATAAAGACGTTTTTACATGAATGGGGAAAAAGTGTGGAAAAAATACAATATACCTGTGTGACCATGTCACAACCAAATCTACTTCAGCAGATATTTTATGATAGGTCAAACCTGATAATGTAGGCCTAATAATTTTTCCTTTGTCAAAAATCAAGCCATTCAGACATAATACTATAGAGATTAACATACAATGAAAACAAAATACTAAAGGTGAATAATTGCATAACGGTTATGCTTGGTTTGAATTTCGACTTTGCTTCCATATTTTTAGCTGTACTCTTCATTTTTTGTCTGCGCTCCTAAATGTTTTAATTTAGGAGCATTTGTGCTCCTTGGAAATAAAGTCAGTGTAGCCCTGCCAGCTGTATTCAATGTGAACAGAATAGAAACTACATGCGTGATGACTTGCACTACAGCCAGTGCAAAGCAGTATGGGCTGTTTTCAGGTGCCAAATAATTTAACACAGTCTGTAATGTCTTCTGTGGAAAATATAATTCGTGGGACAACTGTGCTAGTCACACACACACCAGAATGTTACTGACATTTGCTAAAAGGTGAACATTCATTTTTATGTTTTTATGTTTTTGTTCTAAAATATTATAATTTCATAGGAAGTTTCATAGACTTGGCAAATGCATTTTTCAGACGTTTTTAAGTACTCCGTTGTGGGTGTTCTTAGAAGATATTCAGAGGCTTTTATTGTTAATATCGATATCGGAAATATACCTTATCGACTGAAATTATTAGGTATATCTATATACATTCTGGCCATATCGTCCAGCCCTATGTTGAACTGTAACTGGCATGGATGTTCACTGTAGGTTGCCTATATCTTCGGCACCTGGCTGCAACATTGTGGCTCCTGGGTTTCCAGCAGAGCCCGAGAGCATCAACCAGTAATGTGAGGACTACAAGAAATGCTCATGCTCAATTCTACGACACTTGCTTATTTGTTGGCCAACTTCTATGTTCGTCAGTGTCCTGAAATGTGGCCTAGTTTGAAAAATAAAATAAACTAATATATATAATGTTGTGTCTTCTGTAACAGTTTACGATATGTAATACACACATTTGTCTCTTTGCAACAAACATTTTCTACCTGTCGGCTTTGAAGCGCTATTTCTACACCTATTGTAAAACTTAAGGTTTAATAGTCTCAGTCAGTGAAACTACCAGAAGGCTACATATCATGGGCTGGAAAATGCAATAAGATTCTGCTAACAATTTGTGTTTTAGCATTGTAATAGTTCAGGTATGCTAATTCTGAATGTTATGGGCTACCACATTTTTTGCACTGTGGTGCAGCTTCTGTAGTACATTTTTACTAGCTGAAAGATACTCTGAACTAACCATTGTTACACTTGGATTATACATATGGGTATTTGGCAGTTTTTTCAGGTGCTTCTGTCTTCTGACTGTTCATAAATATACCGTTTTACTGAGACAATCGCAGCCGCTGAAAGACGTGCCATTGCAGCTAGCTAGACGAGTGAGTTGCACCACTTAAGAATGTTGCTCAATAGCCTAGAGTTGAAAGGGGGAGGGGGTATGGGGGTAAATTACAAACACGGCCGTTAAGTCCTGAGCCCTTTGAATGTAGCGTTTTTTCTGCACTTTGTAACCACTTTCCTATCTCTTTAATATACATAATTTATATACCGTTATTACAGTATAATGTGCAGTTCTTTATGATAGGGCAATGTAGCTGTGCGCAACTTATTTTCGCATTCTGTAAAACGGGTCTCACCGCTTCTGGTTAGGTGCTATATGAGCTGAAATATGCCTTATTTTCTTGAAGATGCCTCCAGGAACTACTAAAAATAATAGTTACCAATGTCCATCCAATTTTGACAATATTAGTTACACTATGCAAATAAAAAAAGTATAATACACTGGAGGAGTGAAGGAGTTTAAGCACCTCTGGGTCTTGTTTGCGAGTGAGGGGACATTGGAGCGAGAGATTGGCTGGAGAATCGGAGCAGCGGGAGTGGTATTGCAATACTTTACTTAAAAGAGAGAGATGATGAAAGTCATGAACCAGAACGGGAAGCAGATTTTCCCCTTAAACAACTTGATAATGACTATATTACACACCATTTTGTGCAATTTAAAAACATGCGCAAAATGAAAAATAGACATTAGGAATTGTTTATTGTGTAGTGATCCAGCAGCCTCACGCCCCATTGAAAATTCATACTTATGGAGTATTAAGGTTTGGACCCTTGGACTGTATGAAGTGAAGTGCCTTCATCAACCCTTTTCTTTAGTGGGACCTGGATCACCAGATCATAAAGGCACACACACACGCACCCACACACAACCACACACCCCTTCCCCAAGAACTACACCTTTAAAATGTCTAATGATATGCTCTGCCTTAAATTGTTAAAAGATCAAATGTTTATATTTGAAAGATTGATATGTATGATTGGTATCAATGAGTTGCATATTTCATGAGCTGTAAGAATATGTGGATTATATTCTTAACGTATGTAACTCCAGGAAAATAGAGAAGTTAGCTCTCTCTGCGTTTCTTATCTACAAAGATTTATGGGCGACAGCCAGGTATCTCACACAGACCTGTTTCTGTCTCTCTCCCTCCTCCTCTCTCTCTCTGTCTCTCTCTCTCACACACAAAACTAATCTTAATGTCTAAATTCTAACATTAGGTTGTTTTGTTGCATTTTATAAGTATCTGTGATATGCATATATATGGTGTGAATCTTTAATACTTGGAGATCAGAAACTCTTGTGATCTTATACTTATATATATATAGTTCTGGTAATTACACTTTTGAATGAATATTCAATAAGCCAGGAAAATGTACAATCATATTTGGTCTTATTTGAAAGCCCGTTTTATTTGAATATGATAAGTGTATCATGATTTTGATGTGATATAAGGATTTCAAATTGGACATGATGAAATTAGTTTAAGAAAATTTAATGAAGAGTAGGAGAGACCCGCCTCCAAATCTTGTGCGCTCTGAAGAGAGCCAAACCCCCTCCTAACTTTGGGGTATAATACACGGCCCATCCCTTTGTTCTGGGCCCGGGACATTTCATTTAATCTTTTGCATGTACATAGAACTTGTGTTAATTTTGCTATTACTTTAAGAACAAAGGAACCACGCCTCGTGATAATATCACGACGAACATAGACTAAGCATAATTTGTTTTAGTCTGGAATTCAGCCAACTCTTGTTTATTTTATTCAAGTATATACCAACAGTATTTTAATTACATTACTTTCGTCAAAGTATATTTTTTGTGTTGCAAGTAGTTCCTGCTAGACTAAACTCTAGAGCAACATTCAACGACCTTTTTCCAGTTAAATTCGGTACCGTCTTTTGCAAGACAGCGGAGCAGACCCACAGACAGTTCACGGACGGCCAAAGTAGTAGCCCTTTGAAATCTCCACCAGGTGAAGCCCATGTTGAACGCAAACTTGCTGTTCGGTAAAGCACTCGCCTAAACCGACAGCAGTAATCTCAAGGACCGGAACCTCTTTCGATCCGATTGGCTTTTCGCCTGGACGAGAGGTATCCAGGAGACGCGAGCGAACAGACCCGAACCAGGCCCGAACCGGCCCAGAGAGAGAACTCTCGTGACCAGGCTGCCTGACTGCCACAACGTCTCTCCGTTAAAGAAGGTAAACATAATTCAGGTTAATAGGTGGTGTTGTGCTGCTCTAGAAGTTTAATTTTCCTTTCCTTTCCTCAATCTTTTGATCGCTCCCAAGTCTAGAAATTCCTGTCCCTCTTAGAAATTAGGTCCGTAGATACAGAACAGATAGGATTGTGGTGCTTACGCTGACCTAGCGTTGGCAAGCTTTCTCATGTCCAATTGGTTCCGTTTCTTTATCCCATATGGTTCCTTCCTAATAGCCTATTAGCTCATTTTTATGGTTCTATGAAGTTGTATATCGCTGTGTTTTTGATTGTTTGATATATATATATATCCCTATAACCTTCACCTGTATTTACTGGTTTTATAATAAACTCACTTTGGTATAACTGTAACTGATCTAGTGCTGGAGTTGTGTACACACGTGAGTCACTGGTATTGAAAATAACTTAGTTTGGGTCCAGATATTTGACTGATTGACAAGTAAAACGCAGTCCCCATTCACTGCGGAGAGCTCGGTAAACTACTGAGTGATTAACAAAATTAATTGAGTGGGTGGTGCCCCGTTTAATATTAATAATATTAATATTAATAATCATAATTGTACGTGACCCTCTATAATTGTAAACTATTTTATTCTAAAAATCTAAATACACAGATCCACTAGGGAGGGCAGCACCCTAGCGCCCTCTTTTGGCCATCTGCAACTGTGAGAGTTAATGTGTCAAGATGGGGGATAAGTGCTGTAAACAACATTTCTCTCCAAATAGTTTTAACTCAATGTGCCTTATATGTCCCAGAAATTATGAAAAGGAGGGGCTTGTGACCCTGTCCTTTCAGTAAGACATCCTCTCCCTCAAGCTTTTTTGCTCATGTAATGATTGAAATTGTAATTGATTTAACAGCAATAATAATTACTTACTTACAAGGAACCGTATTTTGTCACTACCACGAACATTCAAAACGGCATCGCCATGCTTCTCAGTCAGGTAGTATAAACACAAGGATATCTCCCAGCCATTCACAGAAAATCAAGCTACATCACAGTTAGTACATCACAGGGCATCGACCAATCAGGAGTTGCCTGGATCATTCCAACTTTCAAAAATCCGAAAATACGCTTCTGCTCTCCTATCTACTCCGACATCTATGATTATAACTAGAAATGGAAAGTCGATGAAACTCACACATACAGTTCTATCAATAGTTGTGCTGCATAGCCGTTGTTTGAATAGGATTTCAATAAATGTATGAAATCTGAATCTGAATCTTAATGAAAAATGGAGACACAATATTTGATCATACCCCATTATGGTCACAAAAAGTAGTGTGTAAAGTGACAACGTAAGAAATTTTTGTAATATCCTCCAATAACACTTTAAATGTTGAAATTTTTAATTTCTAAGTATTTCAATGAGTGCCCTATAAACTGTTAAGGTAGACACTTTTTTACACTGCGAAAGCAAATGCTACAGTAGTAGTAGTAGTAGTAGTATAGGTTTACAAAAATCTCTTTTTGCACTGTTAATGGGAGTGGACACTGATGGTTTCCACTATAGGAAGTTACAGAATGGACTGAGTGGATGGTGAGGCGTCCTGAAGTCATATTGAATCAAGCCAAATATGGTTGGAGCCATGGCTCCACTTAAGAATGTTGCTCAATAGTCTAGAGTTGAAAAGGGGGGGGGGGTATGGGGGGAAATTACGAACACACCCATTGGACGGGAGAAGAGGTTGGGAGGACACTCTATTACCAACTGACAACTGCCACCACGGCAGTCATCGGGGGGGAGCAGAGGTTAGGAGGACACTCCAAACTTTAACCAGTCAAAAGTTTGATTGCCATTGAATCAGGAAAAAGCTTTATTAAATACAGTATTACGCAACAAGGGAGGACAATAGCTTGTGTATACTGTGGTTAGAAAATACCATATCAGTGGCCTGCTTGAACTAAGGCTTTTCTCAATTTCAGAGAACTGCAGGAAGTGTCAGCTGACAGCAAGGCCACCAGCACAACCAATATCTGGATAACTCTAAATACACAAGTCTGCTTTAGCTTTACAACATCTTCTAGAAATGACAACTCACCAGGGGCTTGAGGAGTGTAGAAAAGATAGTCTTCATTGGAGAAGGGAGGGAATAAAGTGATGTCTGACCAGTCAGAATACGATCCACTGGGCTTCCCTTCCTGAAGGAAATTATTAGTTGAATTTAGTTTGGACAACATTATTATTGTTGAAAGCTTAATATTATTAATGGTATGCATATAATCCTGAGAGATTTTAATTTGTTTGAGGAGTGAAAAGTAAAATACGTTGACCAGCACCATTCTATGTAAATTATACAGAAATCCCAGGAGAATAGCAGTTTGAGATATGAAAACAAGCCTGTCTGGTCTCATTTGTAATTTAACCTTTCTTGACCATAGCAGCAACCAATTTTTAAGTGCGTTTAGTCCAACGCATCAAGCCTCCATTCAACCAACAAATTGCTTAACCAGTGTTTTGTAATTAATGCAATATTATATTTTAAATTTGCCTAGACTGAGGTACCTTCAGAATTGGCAAAGGTTTGTTATTGTTGTTGAACATACACGTACAAAATGTAAAAGCCACAAATGTTTGCATCAGTTCGCTAATTCTTGACACACCACAGGTCTTATACCGTATTTGCTCTTTTCATAGCCCAGTGAGACAACATGAAGACACAACGTTGTACAACGTTGTGAAATATTTTGTCTGAGAAGAAACTGCCACAAGTTGCCTCTGTAGTGATATGCAGTACAATTATTTTAATTACCAATAATAGTTGGTTTAACTTTAAAAATGTATTCATGGGGCATTCAATAAAATATTCCAAGGATCCAAATGTATTTATTGAATAAATGACATTAAGTTATGATTTCTAATCACTAGCCAATTTGCATGTCTCTTTCTCGGAGGTGCTCTCTGGTTGTGGGGTAGGGGTGACTACACACTGCACAAGTGCTGTCTCCATGCATCTTCAGAACCTATAACATTTCCATGAATTGTTTTTTCTCATGCCTGGACTGCTACCTATGGTTTCTGCCCTCCTCTAGTTGAATCTCTGAATAGAGGGTTTTATCAACTTACCCCACATACTGGCACAGAAGTGATGAAAGTTACCACAATAAAATGTACTGCTTTGCCATGGACAAAGATATGCTTCCAGTGATTTCTATGGCTACTGATATATATATTTTTAGAAGGATACGCACAAATGTCCAAGGAAAGTCTCCCCTCCATCTGCCAGCAATCCTTTTACACACAGTTCGTACATGGCATATCTGACCCGGGGTGGAGAATAAGGAACCAGCTGGATACATGGGGAGGGAATGACAGGAAAGTACATGATGAATCCATCTGGCAGCAGTTCAAAAGTGTGTGTGTGTGTGTGTGTATGAATATACATATACAGTCATGTGAAAAAGTTAGGGCACCCTGTGAAACATGTAGATTTATTTAAGAAATATATGAATACATATGAAAATTATATAAACTCAGCAAAAAAAGAAACATCCCTTTTTCAGGAAAATATTTCAAAAATAATGTTGTAAACATTCAAATAACTTTACAGATCTTTTTTGTAAAGGGTTTAAACAATGTTTTCTATGCATGTTCAATTAACCATAATCAATTAATTAACATGCACCTGTGGGACGGTCGTTAAGACATTAACAGCTTACAGAGAGCATTTAAGGTCACAGTTCTAAAAACTTTTCTATGGACTGTGAAAAACACTAAAACAAAGATGCCCAGGTTCCCAGCTCATCTCCATGAATGTGCATTAGGTATGCTGCGGGAAGGCATGAGGACTGCTGATGTGGCCAGGGCAATACATTGTCATGTCCGCACTGTGAGACGCCTAAGACAGAGCTACAGGGAGACAGGAAGGACAGCTGATCATCCTCACAGTGGAAGACCGCGTGTAACAACACCTGCACAGAATCGGTACATCCAAATATTACACCTGCGGGACAGGTACAGGATGGCCACAACAACTGCCCGGGTCACACCACGAACACACAATCCCTCCATCAATGCTCAGACTGTCCGCAATAGGCTGAGAGAGGCTGGACAGAGGGCTTGTAGTTCCTTACCAGACATCACCAGCAACAACGCCACCTATGGGCACAAACCCACCTTTGCTGGACCAGGCAGGAGTGGCAAAAAGTGCTCTTCACTGACAAGTCACGGTTTTGTCTCACCAGGGGTGAGGGACGGACTCGTGTTTATCGTCGAAGGAATGAGCGTTACACCAAGGCATGTACTCTGGAGCGGGATCGATTGAGGTGGGGGGTCCGTCATGGTCTGGGACCATATATCACATAACCATCAGGCTGAGCTTGTTGTCATTGCAGGCAATATCAATGCTGTGTAGTACAGGAAAGTCCTCCTCCCTCATGTGGTACCCTTTCTGCATGCTCATGCTGACATGACCCTCCAGCATGACAATGCCACCAGCCAT
>JAODLL010005468.1:0-10521 GCA_026546735.1 Forbesichthys agassizii
TATATATAAAAAATTTAAACAAGGTATATACTTAACATTTCTTTACAACTTTGACTGCAGTCTCACAAAACCTCAGGAGTCCACTTGAGAGGACTGCATTCCTGAAGAGAAATGACATGCTGCTTTGGTTGATGACCAACCTAAATTGACCTGCTGAGATCTTTCCATTACTGGCATTTTCAGGCTCTATGGAAACCTTCTTTTTCTTTTTTATCATGATGGAAGTTTATCTGCATCCAAGTTGCCATATGAATAGTGCTTACCTTCAGGTTCCCAGGAGAACATTGGTATTTTACTAGTAGGCTACTCAGCACCACAAAGTGTGGATTCTTATGTTGTTGAACTGATTGTTTTATTCAAAGGCACATTGTTTAAAAATTATATATAACAGATTCATACATTTTAGCTAGGTAGTTTTTTCCAGTTGCACAGAGCTGAAATATAAAGAGGCCAAAGTTGTTTGCCAGAAAAATGCTTAATTTAACCATGTTTTTAAGTTGTTTTTGCTAACTTAGATGTAAATAATTGTTTATTTCTGAAACTTGTTTCAGCATCCGTTAAATAAAGCAGTTATGTGTTTTTTATTTGATTTAAATGGCATTTGAAATGTGTTCAACCTGTGGAGTCAAAGTAACTATACATCTTCATATAAAGGTGAAAAAACACAATGGCTGCAGAATTGAACAAAACAGCAGTAACAAAGCCATTTATTGTAATGCTCCCCAATCCACTTCATGAACATTTTAGTTAAAATACTGCACCAATGCTGCATCAAACTCAGCACATCCTACAATGTATTTGTCATATAATAATTCACTTTCATGGTTTACGTTATGGGTGTTTTTGAGAGAGAAATACAATCAATTGGTTCAACATCAGAGGGGGTGGGGGAATAAAAAAACTGCATTGAAACTATAACACTTAACTGTTCACTAGTGCCAACTTAAAGTGGTTTAATTGAATGCACCAGGATCCACATAAGGATAGGCCAGAAACTCTCCAAGCTTGTTGCCATCAGCGTCGTAGTGAAGTATAGAGAAGCACTTGTCGCAGAAAAGACAGGGATCACTCGGTGCAAACTTGTCATTAGTAGTTAGCCATCTGCAGACAAGAAAATGGTTGATTGAGTTTACATTTCTGATTGAAGTACAATTGTGATTTGTGTAAAATAAAATAATACCTTTTGGTTAAAACCCTTTATTACATCAATATAGATTGAGTTAAATGCTATGGTTAAATATGAGGTTCTGGTAGCTCAATAATGCAAATTGAGTCATGTAGCTTAAAAACAAAACTTTCACAAACCTGCCAATGAAGACATGGCATACAGAACACTTCCTGGTTAGGACCCTGTCCTTGTGGGTGAGCAAAGGGTAGAACTTCTTGTCCAAGCAGTCACTCTTATGTGAAAGTCTAGAAAATATAACAATTACTTTAAGGCCTTGGATGGTCAAAGAATCAAAGCAATTTGCCATAATAGACTAATCTCGCTCATCAATGACTGCCCAATAACTGTCAATTCGGGAATTGAAATGTATTATGTTCAAATAATAAGCCAAACTAAATTGATGTGGACTTTGTTTCAAATTAGTCCATTATTACTGTCACGAGCATAAAAATGACATTTCTTTTATTGCTATTGAAAATAAAGACCCTGTCCTTTATCAATTGATTTTGTTGAATTTATTATGTGCAAAACGAGCAAAATTGTCAATCAACTTGTGCGGGGTGCTTTTTGGGTTCATAAAATAAATACAACACTAACCTGACATCAGTGATGATGATGAGATGTTCACAGTCTCCCTGGTGACAGTAGAGGTAAGGAAAACCCACTTTCACCTTCAAATCCAAAAGTCGTGTCTCTTCCATCTTTGCTTGTTTGTAGTCTGGGAAGTTGCGACTCTTTGCCCATTCTATGACAGTTCTGCATAATGGACACCCAGAAAGTTAATGACAGCTATGTTAGACAATACCTTTAATTCACCTTTATTATTTTTATTCAATACTATAAAAAAGGGACTATTATAGATTGAGGTTGTATTTACATGAGAATTAAAAATAAAATGATAAATGTAAAAACAATAGCATGCATTAATTAAAAGAAAACAAAAAGGGTATGACCAGCTATGCAAGTATGATTTTGGTTGGATATTCAATAGATGAACCAATGGATTACTATCCCAAATGAATAACGTATACTTGTTTTTTGATGTAGCAAACACACCTATAACATTGTGTTAATATACAAACACATTCAAATATAGAGATGAATGTATGCAAGCCAAATGTAATGTCATGCCCCATCATAATCCAAACCGCTGGGCTGATCACAAGACATTTAGATTATTCTAATGCACAGTAAATAATCAGTAAAAACTCTTGGCATTCATTCTCGTCAAATCCATTTGTAATAGTATGCTTGCTTGATTTTACCCATTAGTTTACAATTACTAAATGGCAGCATCATTCAATGTTTAATTAGGTATTTAAAACAACATATTTAAGCTATGTAAGGAGGGACATATAAATTACCAATTCATTACTTACGCACTAATGTCCTGACATTCAGGGAATCGCATGTCATTGTAGAAAACTCCTTCAAAAAAGAAGAAGGCGGACTTGTAAAGATCCTAAAACAAAATACATTAAATTAATCCAAAACAATCTGCAACTTTATTTAAATCTTATGGTTTTACTCGTGTTTTTTTTTTTTTAATGGGACTTTTTACAAAAAGGCAATACATCACATTTCCAATCATTGACAAATATCTAGCACGAGTTAGACATTAAATAAACTGCATTTTTCAAATGTCAGGATACACTGTAATGTGATAATAGGTTAATATGATTTTGTTCTTTGGTTCCTTTGTGCGTGCTGCGTTATGAAAAAGCATGCTCACTTTGCTGATGTAGTCACGAACAATTTTGGGTGTGTTACTGAACTCCCCACACTCTTGCAAGTCGCTGACACAGCAAACCGCATCCTTCAGGTCTGCCAGTGTGTGGGAGCCAGTCATCATCAGAGTCATATGGGGTCTAACATACCTAAACTGAGGAATAATTCAAATTCAGCCGCTGTTGAGAACAGACTGATGTACCAACAAAAGGTCATTATAAAAAGATACACTTACTCTTTCAAACATGGCTGGATAGTAGATGTTGATGGATAGAATGATCTCCCCTTCAGGTATCATAAAGGCTGCCTCTTCTGCTTTCCTACCAATATTTAATCTATCCTGGAAATCAACCATGCCATTAAAATGTAAATACTTAAACCAATGAATGCATTTTTAAATAAAGGCTGTTCCTGACAGCCATTTTTCAAAACTTTTAAAATGAAGTCCCCCACCAGTTCATCTGCATAATGGTCATGTCTACCAGTTTTATTAATTATCAAGCTCTCTTTGTAATCTTGTCTCCTCTTTCTTTGTCTGTTGAAAAACGATAATATAATTGCCATTACTTCAAATGTTATAACAGTTATGTGAGACAATAGTCTTCATCACCCGTAGCCTACATTAGTGTTTTGAGAGTTGGGTCTGGGGGCACGACATGTGGGTCCGGGGCCTCGTCGGCAGGGTGACAACGTAGGGAATCCACACTTGAAGCAAATAACACATCAATTTAAAATAGGTTATAGGTTATGTGTTGTACAACTTAATATATACTTATGAAATGCAGGTTTACATAGCAGACATGTGTAGACTATACACTTAATTAGTCTACATAGCCTACCTGCAAATGGTTTTCAGTTCACTCATAGTCTCAGCATTGATGCCCATTTCCTTTGCAAAGTCTCGATCAAATGTAGCACCGTCCTCATCTTCATGAGAGTAATCAGACGGTTTTAGCCTCTCCAACCACAAGTTTCTAAACGACTCGATATGAAATGGCTTGGTATTAACATTGATATATTCATAATCTGGTACATTTGGGTCGCTGTCTGTAGAGGCGGACGTCGCCATCTTCTACTACTAGAATCACGTGATACGAAATAAGGGAAGTGTAGTTTTTTCGTAATTAAATTGGCTTGAAGATGATTGGCGGTTGTATGAAATTGCGTGTCGAGTAGGTGTGGACTACCGTAGGCTACAACCACACCCATATCTTTATAAATATCGTGTAAATGAACTTGTGGCATGTAGATTCATGTTGTATCTGAAGAGGGCCATTTCAACGGTAAGTAGGCTATAGGGTCCAGCTATAGGCTACTAATAAGTGCCTATACCTATACAGAATTAGGCTAGCCTAATTATATATTTTTTCTTTAAATTGGTTTAAAGCTGCATTGCTTAAAGCTTGGACAGGGTATAACAATATAATAGTTTTGCAGTAGTTTAATGTTTCTTCAAGAGGTTAATATATACGCTGTCGGCTATGATTAGAATTGTAACTTGAGGTGCCGGTGAGGTACGACCGACGCAGTAGACGATTTTGCGCTATATAAGAACGAACACTTCAGTAGCCTAAATACTAATAATTAATAATTAATCAAACCAACACATCCAACCATAACATATGCCTAATACCCACACAACACAAAACGTGAAATCAATGATGAATGAACAAAATCCTGTGTGTAGGTATACTGGGGTGTTCTGGATCAGGACGGCTATAGGACACATGTAGCCTAAAGGCACTGGGTGCGACCTATGCGACTCGCGGGTTCAACAACAACCTGCATGGGCTTGTATATAGGTTACATTATAACTATGATTTAAATACCTATAGATCTGCCCAGTTCTATTGATTTGCTATAAAGGCTATGATTAATATTCTGTCACTTCATTATCTGTTATTCAGATAATATGAAATGGATTTAGAGAGTGCCCTGAAAGAGTGTTCATCAGCTTTGGATCTTTTTCTCAACAACCGATTCTCTGACTCCCTGATGCTCCTAAAGCCCTGGTAAGCTAATGATTATAATGGGGTTCTGACTGCATTTTCAAACAATGGCTATATGCTCAGAGCTGTGCTTTACATGGTTCCCTGCCAATCTGCATTCATGTTACCTGGTTGAGAATGTTATCTCAAATATGATCTTCATAATTCTTCTAGGACGAACCAAAGCATGTATCATGCGGTGGGCTACAGCAGCATGTTGGTGATGCAGGCAGGTATGACATTTGACCCAAAGGATATGGATACTGCCATGACATCACTGAATGAAACTCTACAGACATGCCAAAAGTATGGATTGATTTCTTACTTTTCTCCTACCATTACCGGTGTCTTTGTAGTTTGGATGTCAGCCTTCTAATCAAAAATGTTATATATTGGATGTTTGTTTATTGTCCTGTAACTAAACTCCATTTGTACATATACAAAATATTTTTGAGGATTATGACGTATTGATAAATGTTAACCCTGATGATATTATTCTAACAGAAATATTAGAATAATGACAGCAGCTTTATTTACAATTACTGTTTTTTTTGTCATTGCTCAGTATTCTTCTATTTACAAATGTATGTGTACAGTAAGTCACTTTGAATAAAAACCATATACTGTAAGTCTGTAAATGTACTGCATATCATATATTAATTATAATCAAACCCTTAATGAGAATATGGTAAATAATTAACAAAATTAAATTAATTTTATTTTTATTCCTAAATATAGGTACCGTAAAAAGGTTGGTTTTATGGAGACCCTATCTAACATGTGGTATCGCCAGCCAACTGACAACCTAACTGAAGGTGAAGGTCATTTAACTTCTATTAGTTACAATAACTATTAATAGTAAACAGAATATAGAATTCAATGTATTATGGTAGACTGTGAGCACCTGTGGATTTGGCAATTATGTTCAGTCGCACTATTCATTGACTTTATTGAAATGAAATGCTTGTTGCAGTTTTTTCTTAAAAAAGTATGAATTACAATTAATAGTGATTGTCTTCTGGAGAGATCAAATAAATTGTAACCCTGAAACAGAGGAGATGCATGCAGAACTGTGCTATGCTGAGGTTCTCTTGCAAAAAGCATTTCTGACGTTCTTGGATGAGACTGTAATCAGCTTAATCAAAGGAGGGATGCAGATACGGAACAGCTATCAAATTTACAAGTACATTCTTTTCTTGAGAAATTATGATGTGAGCTGATTGATGTGAGTTGGTATGAGCATTCAAATAGATGCATTCTTAAAATAATGTATTTTCAACTAGGAATTGTCAGGCCATGGCAAATGCAACAAAAAACTTGGAAAACAAAACCACCACACATGTCCATTTCATGGTTGGTGTCAACATGGGAATTGGTTCATTCAACCTGGTAAGCTTGGCCTAGCAGATATGTCTGTACTGTAACTGTAACTTAGTTCTGTCAACAAGTCACCGCCACGGTCCACTGACAAACCCAGTTGATTTGATCTGTGCTACTGTAGTAAACAGTTAACATTATGCTAACCATTTGTGTATGTCACATTTATTATTGCTTTTTCGTTCTGTCTGTCAGATGTTGTCCTTACTTCCATCCAGAGTCCTCAGACTGATGGAGTTTTTGGGCTTCTCTGGAGACAGGGTAAGCATTGTCAGGTTGCACAAACACAGAGTCAATACATTTTGATGCGGTTTACAGTTCTCACAATAGATGCTGTCTGCCATGCATTACACAAAGACCTGATTGTGAGTATGTGCTCCTCATCCAGGAGGTGGGTTTGTCCGAACTCAGGAAGGGAGCGAACAGCAATGGCCTACGGTCAATCCTCAGCACATTGACCCTTCTGATGTTTAACCTATACATCAATGTGATCCTGGGTATTGGAACACAGCCACTTGTACACCCCATCCAATGTCCTCTCTCAGGCTTTTTTAAAATACAAACTTTAAACCTGGTATTCAGATTCAGCTGCTTGGATGTATTGATCTATTTTCTCTTGTAAGAAATCTCCAACTTTTAAACATGTTTTTTTTTTCCCTGTAAGGCACTGGTGATGTTGACCTGACAGAATCAGAAAAACTGTTGGAGCCCTATGCTGCAAAGTTCCCCAATGTAAGCTGGATATTTTTTTCAATTATAATATTGCATTATAATAAATTATAACCTGTAGAGTGTAGATCTAATATCGTATCCATTTTCCTCTGTGTTCCTTTTGTGAAATTTGGGTTTTAATTTGCTTTAGGGGGCCCTCATTATATTCTATGTTGCTAGAATTGCCTTGCTCAAAGGCAATGTTACATTTGTGAGTATTCCCTTTCTTAACAAACTGCCATCTTGTTAATTGTTTAATAGCTATTGTAAGATTACACTTTACTGTTGGTGGTCAGATGTCTGAAGTGGTCAGATGTTGTTCCACCAGGCCAAGGAAAGGTTCCTGGCATGCATCACAGCACAAGAGGAGTGGCGTCAGATTCACCACCTGTGCTACTGGGAGTTGATGTGGGCGTACTCCCTTGAGCAAAACTGGAGGGAGGCCTACCATTATGCTGATTTGCTCTGCAAAGAGAGCAAGTGGTCTCAGGTAACCATAGTTGTATAATCTTATAATCCCTTACATGTTGTAGAGAGGGACAAGGGCAGACAGAAAACAGAAAAAAGTTAGGAGAGAACATACAAATACCACCATTGCTGCAGTGATGATTCTCTTGTATAGGAGTTTCATCACATCCATTTGAACCTTTTGAAGAACGTTGGGAAACCTGAATCTGTCCAACATATACAGACTTGGAAGTCTGGTTATATTGGTTAGTATGATTTCAGTGGAGAGTCACGTCATGTTTTTAGACATTTATAAAAGGCAGGTCCATAGATATGCCAATGGTATTGTGCACCGCCAGGGCCATGTACTGCATGGGCAGTTTAATCTATTGCCTTTTGGTCATAGTTTAAGGTCTATGAGGTGTATGACTAAAATACACCATGTTTCTTTTATTCTGTCCACACTTGCCCTGCTTAATGGCAGATAACATTGTGGGACATCCCTCGTAACATTTTGACATTTTCTAACAAATAGCTCAACTTTTTTGCACATTTTGTATGAATAATCAGAATTATCTTGTGAAATTTGATCTTGCTGTGTTTTATCTGTGCTACTTGTTTGTTATTTATGTTTATGTGAAACTGGCTGCAAGACTAATTTCCCCTATGGGACAATAAAGTTAACTTGAACTAGTTGTTGTGGCTGATGGCTCTAAATGCATAGCCTGGTGTTAGCAGACCCAAAATTCACTTTGTGAATATGGTCTGGATATGCTATCTGGAGAAGTGTTTGCAGTTGTTAAATTCTGAAACTATTGGACACTCTTTAACCAGTTGGCGTTGCTACAACTGTTTAGATCGCGTCATCTAGCTCTTCCACCATTTTGAAATTAACTTAACTCATCTCACTTAGCCTCTGATTGGTTCGCCTTAAGGGTGGCTGCATGTGTTCACTAATGTGAACAGGGTTTCCAGATATAATCTCAGTGAAATGATTTTATTTGATAGCAATATTGAAGCTGAGCCAGGCTACTAAATATATTTTTCTGAGAAGAGTGCACTAATTACTGTTTTGCCTGTACTATAAGCTGCTCAGACAAATAACTTTTAGTTGACATCTACTGTAATAGTAGTTAGAGCAACACTTTTTTATTTTTCTATTATGCAGGTAATTCCTCTCTTTTCTTGTATAGGCTGTGTACGTATTTCAGAAAGCTGCCATCCTCAGCATGCTTCCGGAGGATGAGGTAAAGACACTGCGGGAAAATATCGGAGATTTATTCAGGTGCGCTTCCTAGAGCAATTGTTAGCATGTTTCTACTTAATATTACTATTATATTAACCCCCATGTTCGGTTCGGGGTAAAACCCCAGCTATTAATGGAATATATGAATGCCTAATGCTCATTTTACAGCTGTTATTTAGAGTCTCTCTCTCTCTCTCTCTCTCTCTCTCATAATTAAAATGCTGCAACTCTCAGGCAGGTGGACACCCTCAGATTGAGGATTGCTGGGAAGTCTATTCCAACAGAGAAGTTTGCTGCAAAAAAGGCAGAGCGCTATTCGTCCCCCAAGCCTGTAAAATTAGTCGTTCCTGCCCTGGTGAGAATAATTACACTAAATTAAATATGAAAGCCAACTAATACTTGTATAGCAAATGCCTTTCTCATTGAATGAAAATTTACTGAGCATCCTTTTTATCACAGGAAATGGTTTATGTTTGGAATGGCTTCACAATTGCTGGCAAAAGTCCAGAGCTGACTGAAAGACTCTTGTCCACTATCGAGCGAGCAGAAGAGCAACTCAAAGATGATACAAGTAAGCTGAGCATCATGAATTCTACTGAAGATACAATGGGGTTTCTGTTAACGTGAACATAACAACACTGTTTCATAAGCAGATCCCCATGAGTATCATCTGGATGATCAATGTGTTGTCCAGTTACTGAAGGGCCTATGTCTGAGAGCATTGGGCAATCTTGACCAAGCAGAACTCTGCTTCAACCATGTCATCGTAAGGTGAGAATACAGATAATATAAGTACTGAATAGGGCTGGAGAGCATTGAAAATCCAATGCACTGACATTCATTGATTAATATCAGATTACATTTAGTCAATTATTAATTATTCTGTAGTTGAAAAAAATATTTCTTTCATTCTTGTAGTGACTGTACAGTTTGCTCTTGCTTATGGTTTTCCAGTAAACTAGCAGATGACATACTGCACCGGTATAATCAGGATATATTTAAAGTAAAGTTAACGTTTTCAGCACATCCATCTTTAGATCTGTGTAGTGAATGTGTTCTTATCTACAGTGGCAACAACATCAAGAACGATGACTATCTGGTACCGTTTACAATGTATGAGATGGGCTTGCTTTACATGCAGAGAGGGGACAATCACAAGGCCATCACCTTTTTAGAAAATATCAAGTGAGTCTTATTATTTTTACAGAGTAATGCGTCATATGAGGCATTGATCATCCATAATAGCTACCGTTTTTTTTCTGATTATATCAGTATTAAAATATCATACTATTTTCTAGGTTGAACTACAAGGACTATAGCATGGAGTCAAGGTTACACTTCCGTGTTCATGCAGCACTCAACACAATTGGCTCATACCCCAGCAAATTACCCCCTTCACGCACGGCAGCTTAAACGACACTAGATACTCATGATGATACTCATTCATTAGAAATGGTTAATTGTTTTTCACAATCTGTAGGAATGTAGCCTACAAATTTGCAGTACAATGTATTTTAAAGATCATTTACAGATTTACAGTTTTCAGCAGTTTTCTACTTACTTGTTCACTTTTTTTTAAATGAATAAATCTGAAAATCTGGACCTGGAGTGCCTATTCCAGGTGGGGAATGAGTCCTTATCCCGAATGAAGGAGTTTAAGTACCTCGGGGTCTTGTTTGCGAGTGAGGGGACTATGGAGCGAGAGATTGGCCGGAGAATCAGCAGCGGGAGTGGTATTTAAATTGCTTTACCGCACTGTTTTGACGAATAGAGAGCTGTGCCGGAAGGCAAAGCTCTCGATCTACCGGGCAATTTTTGTTCCTACCCTCACCTATGGTCATGAAGGGTGGGTTATG
>JAODLL010005469.1:0-10521 GCA_026546735.1 Forbesichthys agassizii
ATATATATGCTGTTTATAAGGGCTGTCAAATGAACGCATCAATTTCTATTAATTAATTATTTTAAAAAAATGATGTGACAAACCAATGTACACAGATCATTCGCACTGATAGCTCCTCTTAGTTACTTTAAAGTAAGTAAACTAAAACACACACGGAACTCTGTTTCCTGGTTGCAGTTAACAATGTGTGACCAATATTGCTAATACGGACATGGACTACAAAACCAGGAACCAGTCGTGTGTCAACCTCCTGCACTGCCTACATTCCGCATGTCAAGACATGAATTTCGCACCGGAAGGCGGTGGTCCATCGCCGGTCCAGATTTTCATTTGTGTGACCGCACCCTTATTTGTATGGGGGTAGATTTCTATCAATATTATTCAAGCGCAAAAGTATAATTCACACGTATTTTTACCATTCACAAGCACACACCTCTCAGTTTGCATGCGTAGGTATAATCCACATTTGTGTTTTTGCAATCCGCAAACACAAACTTTTTAACTGCAAAAAAAATATTCATGCATGCACGGCCGATGCAGGCACACCGGCACTATAGTGGATCATAAACGTAAACACCTGCAATTCTTTTCAATGACTTGGTGATTCATATCAATATTATTGTCACTGACACTTTCAAACTATTCCAAGAGGCTGGACACTACTTTTGGAGGCAGAAGGACCTGATTTCATCTAGATCAATTTGTTCTGATGCCACACTGTAGTTATAATGTCAAGATGTCAGTGCAGTCGAACTGTCATTGCCTTGACTCCTGGTCACAGATAATGAAGCAAAAGGATAATATTTAGCTAAATTAGATTATTTAGTCACAATGCTTGTAAGTAATTATATTTTAAAATAATTATAGGATTATTATTATTATTATTATTATTATTATTATTATTATTATTATTATTAATCACAGAGGAAATAGAGGTAAATTTGTATATGCAACCAATATTGCAAGCTACTGGAGTCCAATAGGTAACTATAAGTTTGCCTGGCAAATACGTAACCGATTTGTTTTTACTAGTTGTGATTAAGGTAAAGTGAGTCAGGAAATTAATTAAATAAAACAGAAAAGGTACCAAAGTTTATGTAATTTGGTCATTGACCAAGCACAAGCCACCATGTAGACAATGTGTGCCTAAGATGATGCAATACTGGTAATAGCCATCAGCATTGATTTCAAAACAGAGCAGACTACTGTCAGTGGGAAATAAATCAATGAGAAAGATTTGCACCTTCTAAAAATTAGTTAATATATTTGCCTCATAACAATAACTAGTCAATGGGCCAACTGAGCTGTTGATACTAAGACTTTGTTGGATATCTTTTAACCAGTCACGAGATAACATGACTCATGCAACCATAACAAATCATCACAAAAGGGGACTTTTGACTATGTTCGTTAAATACATGTCAAGAACATTATTAAGCCATTGTCTTGAAGCAGGCGAAGTGGGCAATAAAGTATTCTACACCAAGAGACAGAAGCCTGCACATGTTGAGAGATCAGCCGTAATCGTGCTGAGAGACACAGGACAGCCACCTGCTGTGCTCTTGTGCATGCATGGGAGGGGCTGAGCATGGCGCTAAGTGGAGTGTTTAGTCTGCTGAGTGCTGCGGCTTACGTCCTTTCTCACTCCGGCTAGATGGAAACAAGACAGGCTAACAACGCCTCTACTCCCATAACTTACCAGCCGTTCCTCCTTTGATCCGCTAGCATCTATCTCCCTGCCTCTATCCTCCAGAGAGAGAGAGAGAGAGAGAGACTGTTTCCTATTCTGCCTAATGTGTGTTGATGCTCCGACTGGCAGCGCGGGATGAGCTTGTTTGGCTCTCCATCTGCCTGCGTCGTACATGCCCTGGGAATGATGTGCTGACTGCGTGTGGGAGCAGATAGTCTCCACACTGTCTATTCAAATCACAGTCTATTTGCTTGCGAGAGATAAAAAAGCCACGGAAGCCTTCGGCGGAGCGCGGCGACCGTGGAGGAAATGCGTGTGCGTTTACCACATGATCCCATGAGAGAAAGCTATGACAACGCAAGGTCTTTTATGGTTCTAATATACTTAAAGGTGTGTGCAGTACGGGCAGCGTGGCACAGCACCATATCATTACTGTCTCAACATGGCGGAATTCCCTTCAGAAGTGCCACGTTGTTGGTTGAACTTCACTCTGCTGTACCTCTGGCTCAGGCCGCGATGGAGGTGTACAGTTGAGCTGCTCCACAGCCTATTGATTCACAACAAGGCTCAAACTCAATACTACGGGGCTGATATACAACTTCCTCTGGGTTGGTATCGCATTCGATCAGGTGTGATGGGCCACCTGGCCTGAGCTACAAAATGAAAAAGGCTCAGTGAAAGACAGTTAACCGGAAAAGGTTTCCTCTTGAAAAATATATCTGGACTTGCTGAAAGAGGAAGAAAGAAAACACAGACTGTGCAGTGATGAAAACCCCCCCATGGCTTCCTCCGGGAAGTAGCATTTCCAACAGGGGATGACACTTTAGATTGAACCTCAATCCCTCCCAAGCCTGTTAAGTCAACAAGCCTTTGAATTTTCCCTGAGTGCTTTGTTACAAAGAGAGGAGACCGAATGCGAATATATCGGTAGGTTTTGCCCTATTTCCCCCTCCTCATTGTCTCATTTGTCAAATGTACAAGTAGCAATGCCAAAAATTTGCGCAAAGAGAGATCGCTTCTGGAGGAGGCAAATCTACATGTTTGATCAAGGATAATAAACAAAAACAGTAACGTGCTTTGTTGGCTTTCCAGATCTGGAGCAAATCCATATTTTTATTTGTAGGGGAGGTTGTAATGCAAGGTTGAATGTCTACACAAATCATTACAGCTAATTAGACAAATGTAGAGATGATAGAAGCTGAAGTTGGATCAATTCCTTGTGAGAAGGAGGGAATCTAGGCCACATTCTGGGAGCATTATACGCTCAATGAAATATCATTACTCTATTTTTTGGCTTGTCATCGATTGAAGCCGCAGTACATTTAATATCATTCTTGACCACACACAGCTGTGCACTCGAATATAGGAGGGTGGAGGCAGGACAAGGTGAGAGGTCGCATGCGGATCTGAGTGTTGGCCGTGGCAGGTGTGGCTGAGGAGATTTCAATCCCAGCGGGGACTATTTCAAAGAGCTTTCTTAGGGTCTTCCCCTGCTCATTTCAAACACATGCAGGCCCTTTGTCTCTCTGTTGAAGACCCATATATCTGCTACCTGAAAGCAAACTCTATGGTCAGGCTTAATCCTCTGGGGTTAGGGGGAGCGGAAGGAGGAAGGCATGTAAAGCCACTTTTTATAATCACTGTGCACCAAGGTCTTGTTTTGGATGGAAACAGGAAGGGACTGGCCAACTGAAGCATCCTAAGCTACAGGTTGGAGTGCTCTTATATTCAGTTAGGTTGTACAACTCACAATTAACTACATTCATGCATTTCTTCTGCCAAACCCAGTTTCAGCAACTGTTTTTTAAGGTGTGACTATGCTGTAGGCTACGCGTGTGCTTACCACTCAGAACACAATAAGAAAAGGAGGTTATTCTGTTCACCAATCACAGTGACTTGTACCTCCCACAAGCTAGCCAGAATCAGATCAATAAATTATGGTTGGCTATGTGCCAAAATACCTCATAGTGAAGTTAAAAACCAACAAACACTCATCCAAACTGTGTCTGGTATAGACCTATTTATGTTTTGATAGTTTTTCCCATCTTTTGGTATTGGCCTTATTCATAAATGATTTACGTTTACCTATTCTCCAGAATGAAATGAAAAAGAAAAGGTCTAAAACTAGGAAAATCGTTTCAATTTTTTATGTAGCTACTAATCAATGCTAACACACTTTCAACACATTGGGGAAATTATCTACACAACAGTCAACTTGCATGAATAAGTCTCCATAGAATCAAAGGAATCCACAAAGGATGTGCAATGCCGCATTGATATTAGTTAATTACTGTATATAATCTTATTGTATAGAAGCTCTTGACCTATTATTTATCAAAACATTACACAACAAAACATGAGCCAAAGCCAAGAAGTCTGAGGTAGATATCATTATAAATCATACCATTCATCTTTTGGTAAATGTTGAAAACGGGTCCAAATGACCTGAACACCATAGGGATACATCGCTACTCTGACACACTCAATGATTTCTAGGCTTTCCACACTGATTCTCGCAGCAAAATAAAACTGAAGCTCATGAGATCAGGATGGTCTCAAGAGGCTAATGGGATTACTGTAGGCCTCAAATGCAGAGCACCTCTCCAACATCTCGTTGCACTATGGAAGTTTTCATTTTTAGAACAACAAACACATATATGCACAGTCCGACAAAGCATTCTACCTGGGGCAGACAAGTCAAGTCAAGTCAAGTATATTTATTTATATAGCACATTTAAAAACAACCAAAGGTGACCAAAGTGCTGTACAGAGCAAGGCAAGAAAATGCAATAGAATATAACATACAACAACAAAGACAGAAAGTATGTAATGTATAAGATATTATTATTATTACACCAAATTAATGTGGCATAATGCATTGTGCAAAGTTTATTACTTTTTTTGCCTAAAACAATGGATGTTATCCTTCTCAGTGAATGCAAAATAGGATGGGATATTAATTAATTACATAGCACCATAGTACCACACAGTATGTTGCAAATAAGTTCACTAACACACAACTAAAACTGCCAATGATAATTATGTCAGCAGTATAAAATGACACAAATTAGCTTTGATAGTGACTGATTTGTTAATAATGTAATGTAATGTAAAAGCTGAGTAGTTACAGAAATGTGAGACATTTGACTAATATATATTGATGTAATTGGTGTAAAGGAAAACAATCTGAACAAACGTTTCTTGTCATGGTCACCAGAGGAGGGTTATTGTTAACAAAAGTGATGTCCTGTCAATCTATTTTTCTGAAGCCTGTAGTCATACTGCAAGCTCTTATCAGCTGAATGACCATGAAGGTGATGACACTATTCCCAATACATTTCAGCTAGATGTCTCTTCCTGTAACATATCACTTTGAATGCTATGGTCTACTTGACCGTCCCCCAGGCCAGCAGGCCTATATTGGTTCAGCCTGAAGACCTGTATCAATCATTAGATGAGATGATCTGACAAAGCCTTTGTTCACACTCCAGCGTGGCAGCGTTTACTGCCACGCTCAGGCTGTCTGGAACGTTTGACATGGCTTCAGAAACGTCACGGACATCAACGTGACCACAACACAGATGCCAGTGGGAGCGTATCATTCATGGACTGTGGCTGTCACACATGTTGGGGAGTTCAACAACACACTATTGTAAGACCAGGCTAACTATTTTAATAAAATATATTCATAAAAGACAATACATTTTATATTTGTCTTTTTAATTTACTAAATAGCAAACTGCAAATGTGTTGTTCTAACCAGAAATGACAACTAAACAATGAATTGTAAATGATTAAAAAGCCTGTATGAGCAATACATTTAATATTATGAAAATAAATGGTAATATGACTACAGCAACGTGTTTTGCTGGGAATCCCTTCACCCCCTCCACGTGTTAAAAACTCTTAAACGCAGGGTTAGTCATTCTCGAGAAAGCTCAAATCAAAAAAACTCCCTCAGACGCTCCGCCCCACACATTTAAATGTATTGCAAAGCTAAGGGCATTGTTATTGTAAGCGGTGTTCGCCACTTTGTTTATGTTGCTATTTACAGAGCCAGAGCTGTGTGGAAGTTAAATATTATTTATTCAGCATGCACAGAGAATGGTAAGCTATAATTAATTCATTATAAAATTAAATTTTATAAAAGCACTTGACCTATTATTTGCCGTTGACAGTCCTATTAAATCTTTACACAACATTTTGGAATTTACGCCCTTTACATGCTGGATGTGTATTTTCCCTACGCTGCATAGATTTTTTTCTCCTTCTGATTACAATTGGTATCCATGGTGATGCTAGCAGGTCCCATGGCCGGTCCTGGTAAACTAATGTAATGAAACCTGAATGAAACTGACATTGCTCCAGGGGATATGTGATTATTAATATAGAACGAGTACAAATTTCAGCAATAACATGAACCACAGCTTTATTTTAGGTACAGGTAGGCCACGTTTACGCATGCGTTTTTACTGCATGCGTTGAATTTGTTCAACGTGCGTGGAGCCCTTCACCTGACAATACTGCATATGCAACGCAATGTTGCAAGCTCTATGCTGCACTTCATATGAAATTTATGGAATTCCTTTAAAAAGGTACGCAACTACGCATCCAGTATGAAAGGGGCTTTACCAGAAGTACCAGAATATTTTTTTATTATGCAAGAGAACAGCTACCCAAATGCAAGGAGATATTGGGTGAAAAAAGTGTAGTTTACTATTTGCTTACAATATAACTGACTAAACCTTTAAGTCCACTGCCAACTTCTGTCATTCAGCCCTAGATATGAAACCCTGACTTCAATACACTAAGTCAACCAGGCACCTTGACTGTTTTCTTTGCCAGTGGGATTCTGTCAGAGTTGTCTATTTGTCATAGTTTGCTTGAGTAACGGCTGCTTTTTAATTGCCTGTGTCCAAATGAATTGTTTTAAAATGGAGTGTAGAAAGAAACAAGGCAGCCGTTTTTTCATTTTTAAACTAACAAGAAACCATTTTTTATGCAAGTACTGTATTATCCAGCCTACTCCAATTGAGAAAAGGTACAGGGGTGAAACAAAACACACAAATGTGGATAGCTTGGGTCACTATGGTTCACCCTGGAATATGGATTCAGGTTGAGTGTCCAGATGTTTAGGGAAGATGCCGCCACAGAATGTTATGGTTTGACCATCTGTGATTCTGACCTGCCATTAGCAAGGAAGGGTTGCTGCCTCAAAGTCTCTGAATATGCATTTTAGCAATTAAAACTGCAATTATTCCAAATTTAAACATGGATTCTGTGAGGCACAAACATTACAAACTTTACATAACACACTGCCACTTCTCATAGAGAGTATGCTTATAAACAAGCAATACAAAGTCACACAAACTTGTTTAGCAGTTTGGAAGTTGGCAAACCTCCCAGGCTTCTTACATGACAAATCTGAATATGATGATAACATGAGACCGTATAGAATTAGCTCCTTGAAAAGAAAATTTGAGCAGTCAGCTTTTTGTCTTCCCTCGAAAAATTACATACATTAAATTCCAGCCTGTGCATAAAATTAGCAGGCGGTGTGTCATTGTGACATTTACAAGCAATTCTATTCTAATGATTAAGGTGAGAAGTTGCAAAGTAAGTGGGAAATTTAGTACTGGATCATTGTTTTGTGTGCCTCTGGGTTCATCTCTTAATGAATTAGATGCGTGAACGTTTTCAAGAGGCATCTGCCATTTGCTTGTGCATATTCATTAACCTGGGGTTCATTCATTATTCCTTGGTGTGAGGGAACGGCAAACCCACAGATATAATTGCGTTACACAGGTTGTAGGGCTCTAGCTAATTGCTAGCTGAGGTAGAAGCAAGCCACTTAGATGTCAGAGTGATGGAACAAATCACAATAGTTTGTGACAAGTGCTGTCATCCCTGGCGTTTCAGCAGAACACAACACACTTCTCCACAGCATCGAAGGTGACATATGTGTTATTGAAAAAAAAGTTTCAATAAAAAAAATACAGGAAATAGATGTAGCCCGTATGGTCTATGGTGCACTGTGTTGCCTGAGCATTGCATTGACCTGTTGTCTCTACACCTGCCCAGTGGTGCTATGATCAAAATAACAGACATGTCTATGCTCTCATAATGTATACACTGGCATATAGCTTTTTTCCTTTTTCCAAGTGGTGCTGGATTCACAAAACCACTGAACTTATTTTAAGGCTTAAAAGCTCACAACATTGTGTTCACCGCCACAAGTAGCCAAAGAACCATAACGTACAAAAGTGACGTGACGTCAGACACACCTTTCCGAGCTTGACCTGACTTACAAAATCTTCTGGGAAAAGAAAACACTTCTAAGCACCTATTCAGATCGTAAAAGACACTTTGAATAAAATGTGTCCACTAAATGACCCAACTGTAAACTGTAGTTGTGTGTACTTATTTTCTGTTATTTTCTGTGTTTTCTTTTCACAAAGATCATTGTATAACATTTTATATCTATATAAAACATAGATATTTCCCGCAAGTTAAGAATTTTCAAGTCTTCCAGTGTAAACAACGAAATCGCATATGAATTACACAATATGGGCCACAAGGCATGCATATCAATTCATGAATAGAAAGAACTTGCGGCTCACTGGAGCTGTCAGGCAGGGCTCCAAGCTGAAGAATCTGTAGGTGTTGTAGCTACATGTAGAAAATAACCCCAAATATGCAACTTCTTCACTGCGTTCCAACTGTGCTCAGGATTCTCAAAATAGACATCTATTCTTTTAAACCTATTATATATTTTAAAAAATACAATAAAATATATGGCCAGAACTTCTTCCAGAAGTCAGACAAAGCGCCTCTGGGTAGCTAAAACACTGTCTGTCATCTGGCCTACCTTATCTCATGGCTAGCACAATGTCTGACTCACCGTTGAACTGAGACACCGTAGGAGTTTATACAAAAAAAAAAATTCAGACGAGACATCCATGGCGGCATATTTCCCCAAAGCATTTCAAAGGAAATAAAGGAAGATGTATACACCAGAGATATCCTTATAAATCTTTAGCGGCTTTTTTCTGCTATTTTCCTTACAGTCGGCGGCTTGTCTGACTAAATCTACCCTTCACTCATGTCTGGTTGTCTGTCAGTGAATTGCCAAGAGATTTCCCTCCGCTCACTGACCTTGAAAAACTGCACAGGGGGATTTTTTTTTTGAAACACAACGGCATCTGCAAACTCGAACAGGAATCAAACATCAACATGAAGGAACAATAAACTTGGAAATCAACAGTAAAGAGGAGTCTTCTCTCCCTCTCTGTCGCACTGTGAAGACTCCCCTGGCTTTCTCTCAGCCCAAAACCGCCTGCTGTAGTGTTTGGACTGCCGTGCTAACTAGTTTATTTTGTCTGCATTTTTATCTCCGTGTTCACCTGCTGTTCGGTGTCCGTTTACCCAGTGGTGAGGGTTTCAACTTGGCAGCAGTGTTTGCTTGCGACAGCGCTGCACCGCAACGATTTGGCGGTTCGCTCCGGTGACAACTAGCAACTACCGAGGCATGTGGGCAGACTGCCAGTGTGGTGGGGACTGCGGGTGAGGTGTGGTGGGAGGAAACAGCTGGGCAGTGTGCTCGGTGCGGCTGGAGCTTCAGCTCTCCGCGGCGTCAAGCCTCCCGTCCGTCAACACAGGGCCCTCAGCATCACTCGCTGATAGATGTGCTGTAAGCATGACACGCACCCAGACATCAGCTCCTCCTTGTTTACACCCCTCCCCCCTTCCCAGTTGGTCTCCCCAAGGTCGCAGGGGTCATCACAACTTCATCGTCCAAGGTGTTTCAGTGCTACGACGAATAAGAAACGACTATCACCATAAATAAACACTAATTGGTAGCTAATTTTCTTAGTTCTTGCCTGGCTGATGTATTGCCTCTGGGCTAGTATGAATAATTCATCCAAGTGGCAAAACAGCTTTATGTGGAAAACCTACAAGGCACTGCATTCATTATGCTATCAATGCGAGTAATTCCAGGCACTGACGGCTGGTATTAGAATAATGTGCATATTGGGTATTCCTTATTTTTTTACCCGCGGCTCTGGTATGCCGCAATAACGCTTTGTGTTGGCAGGCGCTGAGCGCGATGCGACACCCACGAGGCCGACAACACCCCCTTGCTTTGACGGAGGAGGGGAGCCAGCGGTTCTGCTAAGCTCCACCCCCCCCACCCGTGAGAGAGGGGGCTTACGCCGCGTGGTCGTGCTGCCGGCCGGCGAGCATTGTTATCAAACGGCCCTCCTGGTGCGCCTGCCACGGGGCAAGGGAGAGCTCCTCCCCCCTCCCTGTGATTGCAGGCAGGTCTTTGCTACGGGGCCCTGGTGACTGCAGAGGGAGCACGCACGTTATTGTGCCACATGCGGCAGGGGCTCCATGTCCTTGGGAACAGGCTGCCTTCCCTTCCCCCCCCATGCTCACACCTCAGTCTGCTGGTCTGGTCCAGGTAGTAGGTGAGAGGGCTGGGACGACGTGGAGACGGGCCCTTGGTTTGGCCCGAGTGCTCCCTGTCAACCCACGGAGGCCCTCAGGCTGGTGCCAGTCCTGAGTAGGGCCCAGAATGTGCAGCATCTGCCCCGACATCCGTGCTGCGCGCAGCTGGAGGTGCTGCTGTGTGAATGCGCCTATTGTAGCTAGCTTACTAGCTAGCCTACTGCAACCAAGCGGGAACCTCCGGTGCTGACAAATGAATGCAGAAGTGCCGACATATGCAGTTCCTTGAGTTCCAACTCATATCTATGTATAAATATAAATGTTTTTAGCATAAGTTGTTGTGATTTATGTTTTGTTATGTTTATACAGTATATATACAG
>JAODLL010005470.1:0-10520 GCA_026546735.1 Forbesichthys agassizii
TGAGTGGGTGGTGCCTCGTTTATGAATATTAATATTCACAATCATAATAATTGTAGCCGACCCCAAATTCCCTACACTTGTTTCCCTCCTTAAGAGAACTGCGATTGTATCCATAACCATACGTTCCCTATCAGTCGGTAAAACACATTAGTATGGGGACGTACAATCACGCTCCGTGATGCCCCAATAGGCAAGATGAGTAGCTTGGAAGGACAGGCCTCACTGTGCCACTGATAGAACGACGTGAGCAATGCCAGGAGCTGTCACATCCAAACTATTGTGGAGGGAGACTGTAATAGGACTAGCTAGTTTGAGTTTAGTGGTAAACACCCCTGTATGTTTCTTCAGAACATCAATAAAGAGGTATTGACATTAGTGAGGTCTGCAATTACAATGAAAACATTCAATAGAAGAAAGCCCAATAGCCTACTGTTGTAGTCTACTAAAGCCTCACATGGAATAATTTCTTTGCCAGGCATGATGCACATTGCCCGCAGATTGCCAGTGGATTTAATCTGCCCATAGACCTTTTCTTTCTGCGTTTATCGCGTGCATTGATACGTTTGGCAACAGTCAGACATCGGGCTATTGATCAGTGGGGCAAAGAGGTGGGGTTAAACACCATGCTAAAGGTTTTCTTGAAATTTGCTACTGTATTTCCATTGTGCTGTCTGATCCGCGAGGCAGCAAATATAGCTTACAACTCGTGTGCATTATCCAAAAACAATTTTTTAATATCGGGGAGGATGATGTTCCGCTCTGCCCTTCGTGGAGTATTGTGTGCAATGGTTTTATCACCTTGCTCTGACCATCCAGTGACTACTTCCTTATTTAGCCTACCGTATGTTCACTTGCGAGTAGGACTACAACTTCTCCCCAATCGGAGGTAACAAATGCTGGGCTGCCCATGGATGATTATGTTGGTTATTTGGAGCCTGAGATGTGTGACTGTACAGGCCTGGTGATGACATATACAGTGGCGCCTGTCAAAAATGGCTGCGCGGTGGCGCGACTGCTGAACCCCACTAACCAAGAGCTCAAACTACACCCCGTCTCTAGACTGGAAGTGTTTCACCATATTAATGAATGTGACTTAATCTCCTACCATACTTCCCCAGAGAAACAAGAGGGAAATAGACAAGCAGGTGTGGTGTCTTATAGAGGAGGGCATCATTGAGGAGAGCTGTAGCTTGTGGTCCTCTCCCATGGTGCTTGTTAAGAAAAAAACAATACATGGTGTTTTTGTGTTTTGTTACCATCAAGGATTCTCATCCACTACGAAAAGTTGATGACACGCTGGATGCCCTGTCGGGCCACCTGATTCAGCACCCTGGATTTTTCTGACAGATACTGGCAGGTGGAAAAGGAGCCTGAGGATCGAGAGAAAACTGTCTTCACTACCGGCCAAGGTCTGTATCATTTTAGATCCATTGCTATGGGCCTCACCAATGCACCTGCAACATTTCTGAGGATTATGGAGCTGGTGTTGCGGGGGTTTTCTGTGGCGCATATGCATGGTCTACCTAGATGACATACAAAGTCTTCAGCAGGTTGTTCGAGGCACACCTCTGATGTGGTTTTTGCAGATTGGTGCTGCTGGACTGAGATTAAACGCCAAGAAATGTAATCTTTCCCGTGACCATGTGGTTTTCTTCGGTCACGTTGTCTCAGCTGAGGGGCTCCACCCTGACCCCCAGAATACCGACAAGGTCAAGTTGGCATGGCCAGTCCCACAGCGGTATGTGCGTTTCTCGTTCTCTGCTCATACTATTTGTTAATACTATTTGAGGTTTGTTAAAGGTTTTGCACAGCATGCTGCATCTCTTAATTACCTCATTGGACAGGATGTCCCATTCCACTGGACGGCTGATTGCCAGGAGGCGTTTGTCTTCTTGAGAGACGCTGGTGCACAGAACCTATTGTTGTGCATCCAAACTTTACCCAGCATTTAACACTGTACACTGACACGTCACAGACCGCGGCGGGGGATGTGTTGGAACAGGAGGCGGAGGGCTTGGAGAGAGTAGTGGCCTATGCTAGTCACTCTCACGTCGGCGACGTTGGTCCACATGATAGGGAGTTGTGGGCCATAGTGCGGGCTGTGAGAAGTTTTAAACATAATCTGGGTTTTTTGCCATTCACCATTGTTACAGATCACTGGCCATTGTTGGGCCTACGGTGGCTCCCTATAGACAACGACCAGACAGGACTTTGCAGCCGTTGGGCCTTGGAGGTGGATCCTTACGACTTGGTCATTGTGCATAAAAGTGGGGCTCAACATACTAACACTGATGCCCTTTCTCGTATGCCTGACCATGGTGGATTCCAAGTGGATTGTGGTTCTCCTAACACCAGCCGCACTCCAGTGTAGGCCCCCCCTAAACATTTGAGTGACAACTCGCGCCCCCGCTCCCTTCACAAACCTAACCAAAAATAATGTAGGCTTGTAGACATAACTAGCATTTTTACATTTTATTTCAGGTTGTTTAAACATTTATTCATAAATCTATTCTTAATATATTGATATATTAGAATGAATAAAACTACGACTACTAAAAACTACTAAAAATATGCATGACACTGGGAACATGGCACTTCTATAGGGAAAATACACAACATATAATTGCCATTTACCTTTATATAGCTGGAGGGAAGGCTATCCTACCTGAAAATAAAAGTATATAAAACATATATGGCATGTATTGTTGACCAGTGATCATGTTGGCATGTTGACCAGTGTAATAGTCTAGTTTATGTCATAACCATGTGTAACAATGGCAAGACAATTGCGCTACAACCATAAGTTACGTAAATAGTAAGCTCAAATACTTAAACACATTCGATGGGCTATTTATAGTAACTTTCTGTTGGCGAACTTGTAATGCATTTGTTCCTTCATGCGGGGAAGTGGGGTTCAATTTCCGGGTGAGACAGATTTCACTCCAGTATTTTATTTGGTTTTAATAACTAAAAGCATAGTACAGAATTTTAAAATTTGAGACATTTTTCATCACACTTCCCCCCCCACCTTCAAAATCAAACTAAAAACATATGTACAGTAAGACATTTAGTTAGCAACAATGAATGTTCCCCTCTGTTTAATGACCAAAATGTCTATACATTAGGCTCCTGTGTCGTCTTTGTGTGTTTCTGGCCCTCGTTTCTCTTTCTTTTTCTCCCGAGTGTAGTGGATTAGAGATGCTGTCACAATCCAGCAGGCTGTGTGGATGATGCGGCCCCAGAATGGGGATGTCATTGGGGAAGTTGCTGCCTTGGTAAAGGACAGCATGTCAATGTTCCCTGAGCTGGAAAAGAACTGGGTGCAGAGCCAAATGGATGTATGTTGGGCATCTCCTGCTCGGTGGAGGAGTGTCGTATCGAGGTGATGCTGACCTGGTCCTGGACTATGTATGGTTGGCGGTGGCTATTACTGCAGAAGCCAAGTCTCCAATTCAGATACACGCTAGGGTTGTTGAGCAGTCCTGGTAGTCTCTAATGCTATTCGACATTTCCCTGGACCTCAAAAGTTTGTGTTCGATAATTGTGTTTGCATAGCATTGTATAATTTCTGTAGAGATACACGTTTTATTACCTGATTGTTTGCTAACACTTTAAATAACATTGCTAGATTACTGTGTCAAGATAACAGTTCTTATGCAATGATACTACAATAGACATGTCTGTTCTGTATCTTGACACAAACTTAAAAGGTTTAGGAACTGTACAGAGAAGTTCAAATAAAGTTGTATTGTGTAAATTTATATACCCAAGGATCACTGCTGTCGTTTGTGCATGGATATTGACAAGCATAATGAATAATAAGTGTTACTTATGAAGTCTTCTCTTCCATGTGTGACCTTCAAGCGAAGCATGGTAAGAATACCTGAGCTGTCAAGAGATCTAGTTGCAGTCTTATTTTTCTTCTCATCTTTGATCAGGGGAACCCATTGAGGTTATTTATCACTGCTATAATTAAGATGTTCTTACAAACTTCTACTTTTATGTACAGCTGTGGAAAACATTTAGAGAGCACTTCTCTGGTTTCACCATTTATTTCTTTAACAGTCTTTGTCATCTTTCTTGTAAAACAAGTTTTAGACTGTTCTTGTAAGGTGCTGTTATACTGAATTTGTATATTTATTGTTGTACTTTTGAAATAACCAATATGCATATGAGTTTTTTGTATAGGCTACATAAAAGATATTTTGCGTATTGAGGAAGGATGTTGTATAGCACAATGTAGTGTAGGCTATTTATTGCACTGCCCTAATAGAAATTAAATATTCTCTACCATTTTTACTGATCTTCGCAGGCTTGCTAATACTTGGTTAACAGGCACAATCACCTTGTATAAATAAAATGTAACCTACTTGACACTTTATAAATCAAAGAGACTACATTTGAAATATAGCCAAGTAAAGTTGCCTTTAAACAGTAAATTTCATAATTTGTCTACATTTCCAATTTATGAACCTGAAAAACTGAGCATTGCTATAGCAAGTCGATTTGCTTGAGACAGATTAGCCTCCATTGCAAATTATATTTTACAAAACAGAAGCCACATATTAGATTAAAAGCAATGTTCTTCTGTTAAATGGCGATTAATATTCTAAAAACAATTAAACAACTTAGTGGTCTTACTTCTAACTGCACTAGGCCAAGTTGCCTTGAACCATGCCCGAGCACGATTTCTCTTTTTTTAGTTTTTGCCAACACTGCTCACGTGGTTCATTGATACCCACTAGCAAGAAGATATTTCTTGTGTTGTATCCAGTTACTCCTGAATATTCTGACCAGCCCTAATTTCCAGTTAACATTGTACTTCTGCCTTACACCAAAGTTTTCCCCTTTGCTGTTTGTAATGAAACAACTGTCAGACTTCAGTTCAGGCATCCATCCGAAAGGACTTGGTAGGAGCGATCGGACAGATAGGATTCAAACCAGGAGATAGTGTCTGTAATTCCCAGCTCTGCTAGAGCTGAACGGAGGATCTGGTGGTTTACATTGTTGAATGCAGCGCACCGATCTTAAAGGATAAGGATTAAAGAGATGGAAGATGCTCTAGCAGTGTGAAGGGCTTCAGTCACCATAAAAAGAGCTGAGTAGAGTGAGCAGCTTTGAAGTCAGACTGGTCAATGTAGAAAATTGTGATGTGATATATAGATAGATATGAATATGATCTTATTGCTAAACAGTGAGCACACTGTAAGACCAGTGGAACGTTACAGAAAAAGAGTACAACAGGCTTTGCAGGAGAACATAGTGGAGGCAGCTATCTCTCAAGGTCACGCGTGTGGCAGTGTGGTCTCTATGACATCAGCTCAGCCTGACAACACCCTAGTTACCAGGCAGGCATGAGAGGTCATCTTCGCCTGGAGACTAAGGATTATGCTTAACAGTTTAGCTATCCCTACAGAAGCTTATTTGTGTGTCACACTATTGTAAGAATTAGACTGTCTTATGCGTAACAAAGTGCTGAGTCAGGGAAACAGATAGGGACAGTACTTGAACGAACAAACTGTTAGTAAACAAGAGATAGGATGTAGGGGCCTAAAGAGTGTGTTCACAGATACCTTCCCAGCAGCCACGCCTAGCAGGAGGAGAGAACGGACATGGGGCCCCAAGATTGGGAGAGACGCACGATCAACATCGGATAGGAAAACATTGTCTAGAATATTATCACTGGGCCGAGAGACAGTCGGGGCCAGACTTCTCAAACTTCTGAGAAGTTTGGCCTGACAACCTTTTGTCAGTCAGTTAGAGGAAATGTGGACCAGGGCCCTGTAACTTGGATTTGTGATCTACTATTATTATATTAAAGCTGATTTTGATAAAATTGGACAATGTCTCCTCCTACTTCAACTCCATAAACGAACACGCTGGAACTGGGTGAGAAGACACCATTCATAATCCAACAGGAGGATCCAGGAGGTTGTGGTCTGCGAGATAGAGGGACAGTACGCTCAAGGGTTTTTGACCGCATACTTTCCTGGGGTCAGGGGCAGTAGAGTTGATTTTGGCTGGGTAGTTTTATCTACAGAAACAGGAGGCAAATTTGGAGAGAAGGCAGTGGTAGGAAGAGGGTATTTATGTCGTTCAGATTCTCTCGGTTGCCCTAAGCTCTGTCCTCCAGGATTGAGCGGGCAAAGAGTGTCAAGAGGAGGTCAGAGCAGATGCTAGAGTGGAATCTGCGGTGGCTGTGGACATGGCAGTGTCCAGTTATAGGTAGTGGCGAGCGCACGACAGTAGGGGAGGGGGAGAGGGTCTTCAGGTTGCGATGGGAGACAATGTGAGTGGGAGTGGTGGTGGCAGAGGTTTCAGGAGGCGGGAGAACGAGATTAAGTGATCATCAGACACTAGAAAGAGTTGGCCAAGCAGGACCTGGTGAAGATAAGGTCCAGAAGGTTTCCTGCCCTGTGTATTGGAGGTGACAGGGAAAGTGTGAGATTTAATGAGGAAAAAGTGAGATACCAGTGTGCAACTTTTCTGGAGTAATGTTGAAATCACCCAATAGTGTAAGTGGAGTGCCATCTTCAGGAAGGGAACTCAGGAGGGCATCCATTTCATCCAGGAAGTGCCTGAACTGGCCTGGGGGACAGTATATAATGGATAGTTTAGCAGGATGGGTGACTGAGACAGCGTGGAATTCACAGGAGGATATGGACAGGTGAGGGAGAGCACAGTAGGTCCACTTTGGAAATATAATAAGTCCTGTTCCACCTCCCCGACCAAATGTGTTTTTGTGGGTGTTTGGGAAACGGAGTAAGTAGCTGATAGGGCCGCTGGGGTTGCTGTGTTTGAGTGATCCAAGTTTCTGTCTAGGCCAGGAAATTTCAAGACAGACGGGAGGCATAGGCAGAGATTGTCTTTTTTTTCTTTACAGGCGACTGGCAGTTCCATAAACCACCGGCTACAACTAAGGTGTGTGGCAGAAAATCTGGTAGGTGAGGAAGATATCTTTATCTAGGCCGTGAGTAGGTTAGTACAGAAATATAGGAGAAACATGATACAGAAATAGATGTCTGGGGTACTTCGCCTGGCGTCAGTAGGGTACTTGACTCAGTCGGGTGACTTCCACAGGGACACTTTTTCCTTGTCTTATTGCATTAGAATTTATTAGAGCAAAGGCTTTTCTCAATGGAACATGTTTTCACTTTTCTCCCGACTTTTCTACTGCAAGAGTGGATAACAACCGACTCGCTGGTTCACAGGTTTATCCAATCAAATTTTTCTAAAGTACTTACCCTCTTTAATTCGTTTCAATGGACGGCTCACCAGATTGATGCGTCTAAGAGACAGATATCAGGTTTAACATCCACCATATTTGAAACATTTTAGCATGTGCAGTTACAGTGCAAATGAATCAGTCTAAAATGTTTTATTTAGTTTAATTTACCTTACTGAACCAAATCAACTGCAGCCGGCACTAATGCAGATAGCCCATGTCTGAATACACAACACTGAGCGAGAGAGTGCTAAAGCTGGCATATTACAACCTGTCTGACCATAGATCGGTTACAAAATAATTACATTGTTTTAATCTTAACTTGTTCTTAGAAAAACTAAGACTGAATCAGTACAATGTAAACCACCTGCAATGGCTTTATGCCCACCCACCTACCAATTTACACACAATGTATTGCGTTTTGCTCTTAATCAAGGCTACCTTTTCCAGTCATCAAACTGACATTCATTCATTTTTTGTATAAAACTTTTGTGCTGATTCAATAATCAAGCTCTTGAGTAGAAGGAGTTTTTTATTTGAAATTCTCTCATCACTGAAGGCCTCTCTCTGCTTAAAGGACCCTGGGCACGTGCCCAGATTGCACGGTTGTGTGTGCAGACCGCGGTTCTGTCTTCCGGAAATGAAACACGAAACCATGGACGTTTGTATCGCGGGTTCAGAACCGTTACTATATCCTGAATACCATATTGCAAAGAAGGCATTTTTATAACATATTTATGGGTAAACTGAAATAAAGTAAAATGAAACCCCATCTACAATGTCAAATATCAAAAGAGTAATTTTATTTAAAAGATCAAAACAAATCTCAGTATATATTTTACATAATTATAATCCATTTTAGGTATGACAAACTCACTGTTTCGGAACAACAAATCAAAATCTCAGGTGAATTACAATTCAAGCAACAGAAAACAGCTATACAAATATGTAGTTTACTGGGCAAACAGCAGCAGTCAGTCCAGTCAGATGTTTTGATGGCAACAGGAGTGGATACTCAAATTTGGCGTTGCATGTTCCGTGCCTCATTTTTTCTGTTTAGGGGGTGGTCTGGTGGGACAAAACGCAAAAGACTGTAAGCACTAATGCACTTGAAACTAAGGCTTCTTATTTCTACTTCTCAGTAGACATTCCTACTCCACAAACAGGCATAATGGAGGCTTCTGTGACAGACTGCTTACTTTTAAGAGGAGGATTATTATATAGATTGTAGGCTTAAAATTATTACCCTTGCTTAGTACTCAATAATAGGGAAGAGCAGGGTAATTAGAGCCAGTGAGTAAGTTGATCCAACCAGATTGATTTGAAGTGTCAATCAACTTTACTCCCCATGATGGAGAGGCAGGAAAATTGAGATTTGTCAAACTTGTCTATTATTTTTCAGACACAATCATGACTGTTTTTGGTGTGTGCATTCACTCACACACACAATGCTATACTTTTAGCCTGACTCGCTTCTAGACCACTGGATGACACACGTTGAAATTGTAGGGGTGGGGTAATTTGAGCTAAAGGTTTTGGGGTTATTTGAGCCAATATATTATTGTCTCAACTCCCTCACTCAAGTTGTTGTCGTTTTAATAATTGTACCTTTTAGAGACTACATTGTGGTATAATAAAGAATAGGGACTACCATAGTAGTGATGCACTTTAATAATATGTCTTTAGTACAAAAAACGTTCTCTCCTTAATTATGAATGTAAACAAGGCTAATATAAACTCAGCAAAAAAAGAAACCTCCTTATTTCAGGACTGCATTTCAAAAATAACGTAAAAATCCAAATAACTTTACAGATATTTATTGTAAAGGGTTTAAACAATGTTTTCCATGCATGTTCAATTAACCAGAATCAATTCATTAACACGCACCTGTGGAACGGTCGTTAAGACATTAACAGCTTACAGAGTCGTCATTTAAGATCACAGTTCTAAAAACGCAGGACACCAAAGAGACTTTTCTACCGACTGTGGAAAACACCAAAAGAAAGATTCCTAGGGTCCCAGCTCATCTGATGGAACGTGCATTAGGCATGCTGCAGGGAGGCATTAGGACTGATGATGTGGCCAGGGTAATAAATTGCCATATCCGCACTGTGACACCTAAGACAGCTACAGGGAGACAGGAAGGACAGCTGATCAACCTCGCAGTGGAAGACCGCGTGTAACACCTGCACAGGCTCTGTACAACCAAATATCACACCTGCGAGACAGGTACAGGATGGCCACAACAACTGCCCGGGTCACACCAGGAACCCACATTCTCTCCATCAGTGCTCAGACTGTCCTCAATAGGGGCTGGACTGAGGGCTTGTAGGCCTGTTGTAAGGCAAGTCCTTACCAGACATCACCAGCAACAACCGCCTATGGGCACAAACCCACCTTTCCTGGACCAGACAGCAGTGGCACAAAGTGCTCTTCACTGACGAGGCACGGTTTTGTCTCACTAGGGGTTATGGACGGACTAGTGTTTATCATCGAAGGAATGAGAGTTACACCGAGGCCTGTACTCTAGAGCGGGATCGATTTGGAGGTGAGGGGTCCGTCATGGTCTGGGGCGGTATATCACATCAGCTGGTGACCAGATACTGACTGGTACTTTGGATTTTGAGCCTTCATTCATGGACACATTATTCCATGTCTGTGAATTTTTTTTTGTTCATGTCTTTTGGTATTGACTCTAATTGTTCATACAAATATTTACACACATCAAGTTTACTGAAAGTAAAAACAGTTAAAAGTCAGGACATTTCTTTTTTTGCTGAGTTTATATTGACTTATAGAAGTTGGGATCTTAAAAGGGACATTATGTCATCTTGTAACAATTTTTTTTTTTAAAAGCACTTATTTAGCTCTATATTGACAGATGCAAACAATACTTAGTCCTGCCCCTTGCTTCAAGAATAATTCAAAGTACACATGAACGCCCGACTGACTAGGCTACTCTAAGATCAGTCCACCGTAATAATCCAGTGAGTGGAGTTGGGAGCACATACTTTGTTAATGGCAGGAGAGTGGGGACAAGTCTGATAGTCAAAACTTCAATGTTGCAACTTTTAGTCTATTTTGGGGAGCGGAGGGTTCGCCGAAGTAGATTAAGAGTTGACAAAGAAAAACAAAAACCACTGTCTTATATTCGGACCAATATGGTAATATATCCATGGTTGTAGCCTTTGGGAGTGTATGTACACTACCGTTCAAAAGTCACCCAGACAATTTAATGTTTTCTATGAAAACTCACACATTCTTTCCTCAAATGAGTTGCAAAATGAATAGAAAA
>JAODLL010005471.1:0-33244 GCA_026546735.1 Forbesichthys agassizii
ATAGTATATATATATATATATATAGTATATATAAGCGATATATTTGAAAATATATTTTCTTTCCGTAGGGGTTTTCTCACTTTTCTGTCTGTCCTGCTTGTATATGATTTTAATTGTTACATGTTTCTCTGTTGGCATAAGCACACACATTTATCCCATACAGCCCCTTGTGTTTGAAACAATACGAAACAAACAAGCAAGTAGAAACAAAGTAAATAAATAAATGGAGGTCAATTTATCACTTGGGGCCAAGGTGAACATCTCATTGTGGCTGCGGCAGGAATCCAGTTATTAAGATAAACCGGTTTGGACTGGATGCTCGACTTGGCTTTAGAGGAATATATAGCACAGAGACACACACACACGCACGCACACGCACAGGCTCACTTTTGTATTACTATTCTATCTGCACCATGCTCTCAGGCAGTGCTATCATCACAGTTATATGCTAGCTCTCTCCTTCTGCCTGTCAGTATAACCTTGTGTGTGCATCACTGTGTCCAGGCTCAGAGCTGATGCCCAAGGCCCTGTCTACCCGTATCGTCGGGGGCATTTGGTGGTTCTTCACCCTAATCATCATCTCGTCATACACGGCCAACCTGGCGGCATTCCTCACCGTGGAGCGGATGGATGCGCCCATCGATTCGGCTGACGACCTGGCCAAACAAACAAGGATAGAGTACGGGGCAGTGCGTGACGGATCCACCATGACGTTCTTCAAGGTAGACTATGGGATGGTCACGCCTTGCAGTTTGCAGGATGGGTGGTCCACGCCTGTCTCCAAAATTTGACCAAATATGTGCCTGAATAAGACCTCCTCCTCTATGATTGGCGCTGTACTCCATTCAGAACAGTTTGTCATTCAGGTAGTACAAAGCCTTTGCCCTCTCAGTATCAATGTGGGTATTTCAGTTTGTACCGACAGAAATTGATTGCCTTTGATTTAAAAGATCCATGTAGGTCGGGTTCTGATTGGTTGAAGGTGTTTGAAAATCACTGTGATTTACGGCGGTTGGTCCAATCACCTGCTAATGATTTGATTGACACCACCTCTTCGATTTTCAACTGAGACTTCCAGACTGATAACAAAGTGGAACAAATTGAGGAACTTGCCTTGTAGCAGGCTGAATCTCTATATACACTCTAAATTCACAGAAAAGAATGACGTCGTTGTCAAACAGCAGGGATAGATTTTAAAATGAGAACCCAACTTAGCACTTACTGTTGAATACACTGTGTTATCGGTGTTCACCCTAGCACATAAACAGTAGGGGACACACATTCATTTAACTGTCGATGTCAATGTAAACGCTACAGTTTGTATGCACTTGACTGTGTGTGTGATCATTGTGGTTTAAATCACTGAACGTAGCTTTATATGGATTGATGTTAAATGGATGTGAAAAGTATACTTTTTAAAGGAGGTCTCGAGTGCACGGTCGAAAATTGTCGTAACCTTCACAGTGGCCTTCAATAAGGATGTGCACTTATAGTAATGTGCCCCTTAATTAATGCACTTGTTGAAGTAGAACAGTGGAATAGCAAAACATATAGCTTTAACTTAGCTTGAACTAGTTTTCTTACATCAGTGGGTATCAGTGGTTCAGTAAAACCAAGACAAAGGCATGATAAAACAGATGTGATGATGTGGAGACAACATAGGAAACACATATTAACGCACTGTTTGTGTTCTGTGAATGCATAAGAACATAAATTGTGTTAGATAATGCCACCTCGGCAGGGAGTAACGTACCCTTGAACCACGTCTGTACCATTTCTCTGCTAAATTTGCAAGCTTGCAGTAAGAGGAGCATGTGAGAAATAGCGTTGTTTTTGGATACACTGAGAGGGAGAGCGTCAGGAGAACAATATTGCCATGCACTTTAATAGAAAGCAGCACACTTTAATAGAAAGCAGTACTGTGTATCTGACAATAAATGGAAAAGATCGCTATTGAGCAAAAGTATTTGCTCGTTTGTGGCTCTCAAACTGTAGATCGTTGCATTGTATTATATAACTCCACTGTATCACTGCCATCGGTGTACCCTTCCGTTACCGCCCAACCACCCACAATCTATGCATCCCGATGGTCCAACAGGAGTGAGCCTTGCAGGGCTTCATCCCCGCAGATTGCTGCCTGTGATTACGGCTGCCTGGGTGGGGGGAAGAAACAGGCAGTGTTGATGGCCCGTACAAATTGAATCAGCTGGAGGGGATTTAAAACACAGCTGTCCCATTTTCTCCAACTGAGTGAGGAGAAGCGCCACACTTCAAGACAGATAGACAGGCAGACACACACACACACACACACCCTACATACTCATACATTTTCATATTATATCGTTTATAAGGGACACACTGACATAAATGCAGATAAAATCCCTCTATCATCCCCTACATTTGTTCTCCGTTTCTGTTTTAAACGCCTTGGTCTCTCAGAAATCAAAGATCTCCACCTACGAGAAGATGTGGGCATTCATGAGCAGCAGGAAGACCACGGCGTTGGTGAAGAACAACCAAGAGGGCATCACCCGGGTGCTGACCACAGACTACGCCATGCTGATGGAGTCCACCAGCATCGAGTTCATCAGCCAGAGAAACTGTAACCTCACACAGATAGGAGGCCTCATCGACTCCAAGGGCTATGGGGTGGGAACTCCTATAGGTAAGAGTGTCTGGAGTCAAAGAGTTTTGTAAACCACTACTGTACAGCACTGTACAGTATTGCCTCACATTCACCCATTCACACACCGATGGTGACGGCTGCCATGCAAGGCTCCATCTGAGGACAGGGGTGGTTAGGGTGAAGTTTCTTTTTCAGAGACACCTTGATACTTGGTGAGGAGTTAGCGGGGTTCAAACCAAAGACTTCTGGATCACCTATGGGCCTGCTATACCCACTGCGGCTCGGTCCTGGTTGCAACAATTGAAGAACTCCAGAGGCCTACTACGAATTAAGTTCAACCTACCGAGATGTAAATCGAGGTTATCAGGGAAAGTCAGGGTTGACAAACTCTGCCTGCCTACATTGGTGTTAAACGGTACTACCACTGTGATGAAGATGCTGGTTTGTTGAGTCGGTGTTAACTTTGTTTCCCTTTGTGCACGTTCACAAAAAAGGGGCGCGGTTGGCAACACAGTCCGAGTTTTAGTGTAAAGGCGCATGCTCCGCCCGTCCCCCGTGTTCGCATATTGAAACTATGCATTTTTATTGCTATAAGGCAATAGCTATTTATTGCAGATACCTGAGAACGCATGAAAAGCCTATTTGATCTTCAGAGCGCGGAATGTCCGGGAAACACAACATATGCAAGCATGTAGCCTTTCTTGCAATACCATGATGTTCTCTATTAAAATATGATTTCACAAATGGCCCAATGCTTCATTATCGCAGGGTGGACAAGGAATGCAAATAAACATTTTATATATGATAGGGCCTATAATTTTACCAAAAGTTAATACAGTAGCTAAATTACATTTTATTTAACAAACTAATTTAGGCCTTAATGAAAGCAAAAAATAAAGCAGTTATGATTTGATGACATATCATTTTTAAATTGTGTGGGACATAAAACGGCATGCAGCTATACAGAACTGAAAATAAATGTTTAAGCATTCAAGACCAGAGCTGTACCACCAATTAAAGTGAAACATACTGCAATGGAAATGAAATAGTTAGTTGGACTAGTGGCCCTGACTGAAATGAAATAGATACAATACAACACAATACAATACAATACACACATTTTAGTTGATTTTCATAGATTCTTTGACAGCCGTCTCCGTCGCTCTCCTGGCTCCCCAGGCTCTCCATACCGGGACAAGGTGACCATTGCCATCCTCCAGCTGCAGGAGGAGGGCAAGCTGCACATGATGAAAGAGAAGTGGTGGCGTGGCAACGGCTGCCCCGAGGAGGATAACAAGGAGGCCAGCGCCCTGGGCGTGGAGAACATCGGGGGCATCTTCATCGTGCTGGCAGTCGGCCTGGTCCTGTCTGTGTTCGTGGCCATCGGAGAGTTTATCTACAAGGCCCGCAGGAATGCCGACATTGAGGAGGTGAGTGTTCTAAAGGTGTAATGGAGATTACACTGAGGCGTGCCAGTGTGTTGGGAGACTGCTGTGCAGTTTGGGAATACAGCATCCATGTTATTTAGTGTCAGTTAGGATGATACCCTGTTAAAGGCCATCCTGATTTTGCATGCTTCACAATTTGTTCCGCTCTGTACATCGGTCTGGAAACTCTCCATCGCAAACCGTTAGGAATAGAGGCAGTGCCTGTTTATGTGAGCCAAAGTCCTTAACAAAGCAAATGGACCATGTTTAACTAATCACAACAACAAATGTGACGGTCATTCGGCTGTTTCATTGGCTAGCACATGATTGGTCTACATTTAACCAATCAGAGCAACAGCCAAGTGGGGTTTCTTTTTTTTTACACAGAAAACATCAGCGTCAGCTAACCTAACCACTGATTAGGCGGTGATTCTGTTTCCGGGCGCCCAACGGTTTTGAAAGGAGCGTTCCCATATTGATATGCAGGGCAGAAATAAATCAAGTTTGTGAAATCGGGCTGGTCTCTCAAGGCTAGCTGGATGATATTTTATATTCGGCCGGATGCTTGCAATCTTATCTCCATTTCAGGAATGAAATTGCCAAATTAGTTTTTGCACGCATCATTCGCATCATTTCATGTTATTGTTATTATTTTTAGATTATGCCTGCAAGTGGGGCTATTCCCTCCGTTACTCTCATTCAATATCTACAGTATATCTTTTTCTGTTTATTAACTTGTCAGTCCTATCTATTTATAACCCCAGCAAAACAAACTTACATTTTTGAAAAGAACATTGCTTGCAACCCGCATCCTCATATGCCCTGCCACGGAGAATGCAGAGCAGCTCATAGGATTGAGCCTCCATTTCACCTTTCCATCAGAATCTAATTTGCTTTGCTAATGTGGGGAACAATTAGCATGCATTAACAACCGTTTTGCTTTGTGTCTGACCGCCTCCATTGTTCTGTGCTTTTCTGTTGCTGTGCATGTTGGCGCCAGGCGTTTTGTTTCTTTTACGGCGTGCAGGCGCGCCAGTTCCAGCACCGTGGCTCTGGCTCATCCTCTGGCACACCCTCATCCACTGATCTGGAGAGTGGCAGGCTACTGGATGACGACATAGAGTAGCCGCCACACATACTAGACTCTAGGTTTGTTCATGACCTGCATTCCGTTCTCTCCCCCTCAGTGGACAATGCCCCTGTACGTTGGTACCTGTTCCTGCTGTTCCTTAAGTCCATTACCATTTAATCTGACCCTGACGTTTACCGAGAAGCTCCCTGTTATTGTGCATTTGTGTGGGTAAGATGGATTTCAGGACATAACACGGCACTGCGGCAGCACCCACAGACCATTTTAATGAAAACAAAATGCAAAGAAAAAAGAAATTTTTCGTTTGTCAATGATTTGCGTTAAGCATACAATGCAGTCAGTAAGCTTTAGCATGTCCTTGAACCGTTTAGCCCGGGCCCTACATTACCATATATTGGCATAGGTGAGAAAGCATTATAAATCTATAATAATAATAATAATAATATTAATAATAATAAATCATTATAAAAACGAGGTTTCAGTTGGCAGATAAATAAACTGCACTAAAAAGCTAAATACGCGCAAGTTTAACAGGTGCCAAGGGTAACTTCTATAACTTATACGAGACATACGATGATGGAGGCAGACCCAAGGTTCTCAATGCTCTGCTGGCCTTCCAGCCTGTCATCCGTCAACACAGTCCATCTGTTGTGACATGGCACTCAGCCTGCACCCTGGGACCACTGTCCTTTCATGATTACCCTAAGAATGTTTATCCAGTAGGTGTATTATGCTTAATATATGCTGAGCCATGCATCTGGGTTTACTTTCATAGTAGGGGATAAATAATGTATAGACCCCCTATCTTGTTCGAACTTGATTGGCTATGAGTGGGAGTGATACTGTATAGGTCAGAGAGGAGTACAGTCTAGACATGGTGTAACACCTGAGGACATATATGGCTTGTTTTACAAAATTATTATTTTAGAAATTGTCTTTGTCAAAATCTCAAATTGAATCCAGTCATTTCCGGTCCCTTCAGACACCACAGCTTACCACAGAACTGGTTACATTTAAATGTTGTGGTAGATTAAGAAAGACGTGTCTTTAAGCCTAAGGCAAGGCCTAGGGTTGAATAGACAACATAAAGTATGATTGTATATCATCAATGATATATTCACTGAGAATCCCCTTAAGAAGAGAGTGAACTTGAAGGCAATTAAGCAAGGGGGGAAACGTCAGTGATGGTCAATGAAAAGCATTATCCTGCTCAACGTGCACCTCAACATGTGCCAGGCATCTAATTGCATGTGCCCCTCTCTTTGATACTTTTTAATAATTACAATATTATGAATTCATAACTCTTCGCATTAAGTGCGGTGGATAATGTCCTTCATCTCTTGCCAATGTAATTGGATTTCACAGAATGAGACAAGCTATATAATTTAAAATTCAAATAAACTTACGGTTTATTTGAAGGCCCTCTTTATCATCATATGCATTGTGTTTGTCTGAGCTCAGAGCCCTGACCTGCAGTCAGTGGTATCCTTTGTCATCAATGACATCAAGTAGCATATTATTTAGCTCAATAAAGAGAGTTAACTTCAGGAGCTGGGTCACACGTCATGTTATTAAATGTAGCCACAATGTGGTTATACAATGTATTATATTATAGTTAACTCACACAAGACATGTCCAGGCCAAGGTGTTTTTCTATGGCACGTAATTAGTCGCGCATACTGTGCTTCATGTATTAAGACACAATGCTGACACCAATGTCATAGAGGTTCAATAGAACTGTCAGATGATATAAAGCAACAATGTAAAATGTTAAGCTTTTTTTTTTAAATCTAGTTTTATTATAATAAACTGTGCATGCTGTACACCAAGGCTATTCTGCTAGTTTTAGATGTCTCCTTGCTCCAACACATCTTATTGAAATGAATGGGTCATTATCAGGCTTCTATCGACCCATTCATTTGAATCAGGTGTGTGTGGTGGAGCAGGGAGACATGCAGGGCTGTGGCCCTCCAGGACCAGGGTTGAATGGCCCCACTGTACACCAGTGATCATCATTTTAGATATTTTGCTTTATATTATGCTATTAAAGGAAGTGCTTTAATAGCTAGAGACCCCTGTGTATGGATGATTGGGTGGGGGGGGCACACAACCTATGAACCTATGACCACTTTACACTAGGTGGCATTTGGCTCAAAAGAAAACCACTGCGGTAGAGTTTGATTCAACCGCTACAATTCGTCCCTGCTTAATAATCCCAATCCAATGCCATTGTTGTCTCCGGCAGCGTGTGTCTTTTACTGCCGTCATGGAGGACCTGGGTATCTCCCTGCAGTGTTGCAAAACCATCAGGAGGAGGTCACGACCCCACTGCAGCGCTAACCCTGTCTGCACCTTCTGTCAGCCCCGCTGCATCGCGGAGAGGGACGAGCAGTCTCGGGACTCCAACACCTGAGTCTTTGATTGCAGAGCTGATTGAATGCAGATAGATCAAAGACCACCTGCCAGCCCTCAGATGTGTCCGTCGGCTAATTAATGGATAGCATTTTGTTGTTTCCCGCCTTATAGCCTTTCTATGTGTGCGTAGCTACATTAGGCATATGCATTACCGATGTAGTTTACAACGTTTTGGCTTTGTAGCTGCATCAATAATGAAATGTTAAATGTACAGAGTACGTATAGCCAGCTGAGATGAATCGCTGATGTCTCTCTTGTACTCGTTTTAATGTGTAGCCATATTCAGAGTAAATGTCTGCTCGAACGGCAGAAACTCCAACAGTGTGAATTAATTACCGCTGCACAGATTTTCAGAGTAAACGGTTTTTGCATTTTTTTTTTCAAGTCATCTTGCTCATTTTTTGTCGTCAGTGGAGTGTGTTGTGTGTGTGGGTGTGTGCATGTGTGCGAGTGTGTGTGCGTGTGTGTGCGTGCACACACTTGCTTCTGAGAAGACTGCTAATCCAACCCGCAAATGAAAATAGGACCCCTAAGAGCTAGTCCAAACACGAAACCACACACACACACATTGACCTGTATGCTACTTGACAGGGATATAAAATACTGTAAGAACCAGAAGTAATTTCTGCTTAAGATGGTACTGTAGAGTAGAATATGAACAGCCATTTAAAAACATCTATTTTGCAGGGTTTTTTCATATTCCTTTTGTAGACTTATATATGAGAAAAGTATGTGTTTTTCAAACACTTTTCACTTGAGGGAAGGGGGGACAGTTTTTGGCAACCCCCCTATAAAGTGAATGCAATGTGTGACACATTTTTAAATCACTTTACTAGCGTATCTTGACTCCTAGTATATGTCCGAAATAGCATTTGAATCAATGAGAAAACACCATTAGTGAGGGGAGACAGCTTTTCAGCAACCTCACTGCTAGACACATTTCTTGTCGATGTTTACCTGCAACCAGTAATGTGTATGGTGACTCAAGAGAAGCAAAAAATAAAAAATGCTTTGTGAAGTGCATCTTGGGGCTTAAGTCTCTCACGTAGAGAGATGGCTGTTCTTCTGAAGCATGTTTCTGCTGGTCTCAAACCAGGGACCTTTCTTTCGCATGTCAGCTAAAAATGAAAGCCACTCTACATCAACTTTAGGCTTTTGTTTTTGACACTGTTTGCCATGAGTGAGGGGGGACAGTTTTCGACAACCTCACTGCTGGCAACATATCTCGTGTTACGCCATATACAGCAAAAATGTAAGTGTTCTTTAAGGCTTAAGTTAATATATTATGTGTGCTGCTTCAGATAATCAAGCTTGAATCAAGAAAAATTAAATAGTTTATGATTATTAATAACTGCTAACTTTTGGTAGGGTTTTTGCAATACAGCACATGTATGCAAGGAGTCAGATGACTCAGACCTGCAAGAAAGTACAATTTTCTCTGCTTCAGAATATATATTTCTCAAAACATATAATTTATTAAAGGAGCACTGCTGAAAAATACTTCTACACCATTCCAGAGTATCAATTAAACCCCATAGCAGCTATGTGTAAGAATCAAGAATGAAGTACTGATTATTTCACCATGCCTATCAGTAGCAGTTAACAATGTGATTTGCATTTGTAATACATTTTCACCTCCATTTTTGACTGTTTTCCATTAGGTTCCTTATGGGAGTTTTCTGCCCGCTTTATATAGGCTATTCCGGATATTGTCCAGTGGGTGCTGCTGAGCCTTGAAGGAGGAATGTACATATTTGTCACCTTTTACTCGCTAACCATCTTAATATGTTCTGCTGGTTTGTTTTTCCCTGACATGAACTGTACCAATAGCGTTTGTGCAACAACTTGTTCATTATCTTTTGCTGTGGTCTCTCTGGTTTGGCGATGTAATCTCTCACATCAATCTGACAAATACAGACACTGACAACAATAGAGAGCAAATTGTACAAGCAGGGCAGAATCAACAGCAAAGTCTAATCCAACGTGTGATAAAAAAAAGTAAAGAAAAAAATGAATAGGTCTATTTATAATATTTTAGAAATGGCCAACAACAGGATTATTACGAATGAATGAATGCAAATGCTAATATAGTTGCACGGCTTGAAAGGTTACTGGACATGAGAGAAGAGGAAACAGGTATTGCGTTTTTATTTCCTCAAAACTGACAAATTACCGCACATCACATTTCATTGACAGAGCAACAACAAACAGCTCCCTGGTGTTATCTTTCATTCTTCTTGAGGCATTGACCATATTAATCAGTCTGATAGTGGTACATTATGTAAAATATGGATGGATGGATGGATATATCGATACATTTTTGTTCAGATTTTTTATGTTTCTCGTGTTATATCCTTCTGTTGGTCATGTGTCTCGGCTTGTGTGCATACTAAGAGAATTGGACCAGGCTTTTCTTAATCTTTTCATGTAATGAGTTTTCTTTTTTGGCATTTAGATTAATGCTGGGATTGGGTCCATGTAATAGCAATGGGTTGTCTGTAATCTTCCAACCCCATAGTTCTTAATCAAAACCAAAGGTAGTTTTAATATATATCTAATCCAACATGAATGAGGTCACGGATTACAACCCTGCCCTTGGATTTATCGATTGGAGTCTTATTCCTCTCACCTGGCTCTTGGCCTTACTTTAAGAATGCTTAAAAAATATTGTGTGTACTCCCTGGCTTTCACAAATGTCTCAGTCTGGACACATTGAAGCGAGCTCCCACAGAGTTTGTGTGCCCTTATCCAGTTTGAAATGCGGGGAGGTGGTACTCTGCAGGGCAGCTTGACAAAATAGTGAAAGATGAAGGAATAGCAACATCTGTATTTCATATTACTCACAGTTAAAAAAAGCTGAGGGATCCTGTGGGAGACAAGAGCCTATTGGATATGAATCATTAGAGATACACAAATGAGAGAAACATTGATATTGTATAATAATAGTGTTTTCAGAAATCGGTATTTGAGTGACATGGTTTTAAGTTTATACAGGTCGTCTCTCTAATCAAGGTTAATTATGACACATTTGCATACCATGTATTCATCAGAGGTTTTCCACCCAACGGTAATAGAGATTTTTGTGAATCAGTCATCTCTAAGTCTGCTTGATCCAGTAGAAAACATCGCCTGCCGGATTACAAAAAAAGATAAATGCTTCCATCTTCTGGTGAGTAGTAATAGTGGCTTCAATAATAGCAGATAACCATTGTGCCAAAGTTTGTATGTAATAGAATGTGTTTGAGATTTCATAGAGGCTTTTTAGAGATTACGTGCCATTTTTTTATTTTATTTGATACCTTATTGCAAAAATGCATAGATTATTTTACTATACCAGGATGTATACAGGCATCATTCTTGAACACAAGTGCACGTACTGTATGTACACACAAACCAATCACCAGTCTTCTTGTAGTACCGGATACACATGTGCATTGCACTGCTTCGGCTGGCATGATCATTACATGGTGGGGAACATGCTATTCTTGAATGTGTTTGGTTATCACAAAGTGTGCTAAATACAATATATAACAAGTTTATCAAAGCTCCTTGTTACTAATTTAAAGGTTTAGTGGTTCATGTTCACTTTAAAGGCTAAATACCTTAGAATTGTCACCAGATACATTCCTCGAACACTGAGATAGTAGCAGTTAACTTATTTGAAAAAAAGGCTAGCATTTATCTGATATGTATCTTTAAGTAGGCCTACTGTAGCTATAAGCAGTATACTGCACCTACAAGTACTACCAGGTTGGCCAGCAATGAGGTCTATCTTATTTCAGAGTGTATTGCTTCCAAATGGAAGGTAGCCAATTGCAGATAACAAGATAATAATACATAATCTAATCATTATTAAAGAAGTAATTGTAGCCACATGCAAAAGGCATAAAATCAAACATGCAAGCCACCAAAAAACAAACAAACAAAGAATTATCCATTAAACTTGCAAGCAATATAGCAGGGGGTCATTCATTCTGAGCAACTGCATCATTGCACAACTATTGCACTGCCAATGGACAGCCCCATGGTACAGTATGACTGTGTCACTCAAAACAGTGCAGGAGCTATGGACATTTTTGTGAGCTAATGTAATGTCATCTGATACATTTAATTGGAAGTGGGGTGCCTTGTGTGTGTGTGTGTGTTGTGTGTGTGTGTGTGTGTGTGTGTGTGCTGATGACATTCCACTACTGCCTGTGTGCTGTTGTGTAGCGCTTACGCTGCATTGCCGTGGGTATTAGGTCCACGCACACACGCACGCACGCACACACACACACAGACAGGACTTGCACTGTCTGCAACCACGCTGCAGTTAGCTCAATAGTACAGTAGCCCTGTCTGGTTACATGGGCAAACAGCTCCATACAAATAAAGCTGAAGAAGACCGTTTCCATGTGCACACACGGAGAGAAGTGGAGGTCAACATATGACAACCAGAAATAGTCTGTCCACCTTGGCTCGTCCGGGACGTACTGACAAAAGAGACTACCTGCTTTTTTGTTTAGTTTTTGTTTGTTTTTCTAAGAATAACCTGCTGCTCTTCAAAATAATATTTTTGCAGACAGGAGAAACAACAGCTGGGGAAATAACAAAGGAATTATCATAATACTTGAATTGACTTTCTAGGAATCTCCCAAGTTCGCGTTGTGTCAGGTAACAAGGTCTTTCAGCTGACAACTGAACTAACTACTGCAGGATTTGAACATACCGTATGTTTCAATGGTAGCGTAAAGATTGCTTTATGGTTTATTTATACAATTTAAAAAAATATTTTGTCACCAGTGTCAACTGAACATTATGCTGCAGATCATCAGATTAGTTATCAGCATATTTTACAATGTTCATTCGGCATGTGGTCTTTAGGCGTGTAATGTTTTAGCAGCCCGGGACAGTGTGTGCAAATTCTGTGACGGGGTAGAGTTTGCTTGGGGTGAGATCAGGCTCCTGTCCAGGCTTAGGTGCGGAACATGCCAGACCTTGGAGTCAAGTCTGTAGGATCTCTGTAGATATTCAATCCATCTGCAGTACCAAATGCCTGTCCAATGGCGTGCTATATTCGTGGGCACAGTGTTGATCTGTTACAGTAACAAAATGTAGAATGTTCATAATAAGTCAGAATTGCTGCTTGAGTACATATATATAATACAGTAATAATTCAACTCCCCACCCCTTCAACCATCCCTAAAGAATGGGAATATTATCAGCTACTTCCAGCTCATGTACTGTTATAGCCATTTGGTTATATGTTGCTCACGTACTACAGTACTTTCTGTAGTACGTGTAAGTGTAAGTGTACTTTCTGTAGGAGTCACAAAAATGACCTGAAGTGCAAAGTGACATCTTTACACATCTTTAAACGTATCTTTAGCTGAGAACCTATCTGTGCCCTTTCATGGGAATAGAATCCGGCACACACTGTCACATCGTGGTCCCGACAGACATTTCGGCAGGTATTGACTAGCTGTTAAATGCTGCATTTGGCTGTGCTAACCGATGTTTCCCTCACCAAGGGATAAATGATCAAAAGAGTGTCTCCTGATAAGCCTGAAGTTAGAATCGCCTTCAGCCTCGACAGCACACCAGGTAAGAGCACAGTCACGAACGTATAGATACACGCGCACGCACACTGACACGAGCACGCTATCGTACAAACATAGACTTACACCTGTCTTCCAGTCTGTGTTTTAAAATGCTAATTTGAGCAGCATTTACCAAGCAGTAGGACGACTGCACTTCCAGTATGCGTTACACCCCAACCACCAAAACAGAGCTTGGCCAGAATACCCCCCCTCCTTCCCCCATCCACCCCAGACAGTATCACTTCTACTGTGTCCATTCTTCAGTGCTGTAGATGAGACAGGTGCTCTCTCTATTTCAGTAGGGCAGGAGCGCATTAAAAACAAAGCACACGCACGCGCCTGCATCCCTGCACACGTAATGCAGACGTATGCACAAGCGTGTGCGCACATACAGTACAGTACGTGCGTTGGCAACACACACACACGTGCATCCAGTGCATTGTTGTTAGTAATAATGATTACAGTAATTTACAATAAGAACATTCTCTGCCGGAATGACATGCACATACACAATAGCCCTTCCCTGCCAATGCTGTCTGTCAGGTTGTTTTACCACAGTAAAGCCGGGCACTGGGATGGCAGCTGAGACTTTGCTATGGCAGAGTCAGGTTTCCACCCCCCCTTTCCCTTCCTCCCAATTGCTGCCGGCCGATGCCTGATTCACTGTTCAGCTTTTAGAACACTGGCCTATATTTATAAGCAGTTAACACTTATGCTCCATTCCCCTCTGTGACTTTTCCTTCACAGAGGCCTGCGAGAGGACAAACCACCATAAGCCACCCATTTAACTTTGGTTAAGCTCTATTTTTTGGGTTTACGGATATGCGGTGATGCCTCTACTGTAGGTGGTGTTAGTATTGATAGCACATTAAAGCCAGCTTAGAATTATCAAATTGTATAAACAACATTGAGCTATTTAAAGTGACTATCACTGTCTCGACAACAGTAATGAACTCCATGACATTAGTATTACAGTACAGTTTTAGTAAATTTTATGGGAGAACAGTTCAGCTTTGGTCCCCTCAAAGGCTATGTTGACAATAGGGAAAACATATAATTACAATATCCTAAGCTTAATAGGAAAACTTGGCATATAGGCAGAACCGTGTGTTTATAAAACAAAAATGCACTATAGTTTTGAAAATTGCCAAATTTGTTTTAATTTTAGTTTTCAATTTTCAGGTGTATTTAAAAAAACACATTTCCATTTCAATGAGGATGCAGAAATCATTTGAGGCATACCTGAGGTCTATGCTGACCAAACAGGCAGCCTTTTCTGTGTACATTTAAGTGCATGTTATTTAGTACTGTATGTAGCTGTAGTGGGAGTTGTGCAATAAATTAAACTCTCTGACAACTCAAGGACGCTCTAGGGACAGATGCTAGGGCCCATGGGTTTTTGTCCTCCTCGCTGTAGCGCACCCGCCCGCCTCTCACGCCACAGATCTGGGTTCAAGTCCCAAGTGCAGACTGCCTAGTTACAAGTATGTATAGGGAAATAACAGTTGAATCAGCAAATGCAAGATGTCTTTTTTTATGTTGTTGGTTTTATTAGGGTTTGCAAATACCAATACAATAAAGCAATTCGAAGCAAATACATTAACAACACAAAAACTAGAATATTCATATTCAATGCTGAAGAAGTTTTATAAAATGTGAGTTAAAATGTTGCTAAAACTCTCCCACATTTTAGGCTTTGAATACTTTATAGTTAAGCATTTAATAAAGGCCCACCCTGGTACACTTAGACCCCCATGCCTGACTAAATGAAAGTTTGGCCAGCTCCCAGAGCACAGTGAGGGGAGGCTGCTGTTCTTTAGAGACCAGGCCCGGCATGACTTCATGCCAGGTGTAGTTTCTAACCCTGCGCTGTGTCAATCTTAGCCATGAGCACTGTATTTATCCCCCCCCATCATAATTGGTCCTATGGCTGCTGGCTAGCTCGCTAATACCTTTGCATTTAGAAAGTTACATCATCGCAGGATTCTCCAAGTGTTCCACAACTCCAGGGGGACATTACTGGCGAAGCAAACAACCTGTCTGTTTGTCTGCCTGTCTGACTGCCTGTCTGACTGTCTGCCTGCATGCTTCACTAGTGTCTGCCTTGCTTTTCTGTCCACGCGTGTCTGGTGTGCTATGTGTTGAATATGTACTCGTGCTCATGTTATGTCGTACCCATGCCCCTAGTGTCCTAGTGTTGCATGCCAGTAAACCTGACAGCTCATTACTGCTGCTCAGTTAGAGGACATGGCTCATTTATATGTGTAGCGGCATGTTGTGGTGTCATGTACGAGGTCCCCCCGCGATCGTTTCCCAATTGTACGAGGCAGAGAACCACGTCATTCACTCTGCTTTGGTTCTGATACAATAACAACATAATGGTAACACGATGTGTCTCCTGAATCAAATAATATATAGAAAGCAGGCACATGTATATTATTTTAGTGCGTTAAGAGTTACAGCAAAACATTTATTAATATAATTTACATGAACCACCCATTCAGAAAAACAGATAACCAAACAAGACAGATAACAAAACAATGTATGTATACTGTAATAAAGCATGAAGCATAATTTAGAAGAAAATATACTAACTTGGTTTTCTTTTCTGTTAGATGTGAAAGATGTTGAAGACCTCTCTGAATCGTCCACAGACCTGGAACAGAGACTGCAGGTACTGTGCAAGAGACTCTAGATAGAAGGTGTGAGGAAGGGGAATAAAGGCCCAGGAGCAGAAGCCTATTGTTACATTTCACCAGCTAGTGCCACATGACCACAACACACATTAGCATCATGTTGCTGCAAGTCAAACTGTCTTCCGCACCTATTTGATGTAACCACCATATGTAACCACTAGATGTCACTATTCCCCTCTCTTTTCTTGACGATGTAATCTTTTGAATAGACCATCTACCTTTTAAATAAGGTTATGTGTATTATGAAAAGTGGCTTTGTAGTCCTGTTTTACTGTTGTTAAACATAAAGTGTCGAGTATACTTTTATGTAATGTATGTGTCATAGTAACATAAATACTGTATGTGCTATGACACTGCTAAACCATGAGAAGGTCACAAATCATTTGACAATCTGTTTTAACATATAATATTTGCCAAATATATATATATATATATAACAACGTATTATTTGCATAATGTAGTTTCAGATAACTGTGTAAGTGATCAATCATGGCTGTCATAGACAACATCCTATAGTCACAGAGATGTTGGAGATAAAGACATTATAACAACAGGTCATATCCTTAAATCTGACATGACATGTCATTTTTGCTAATCTGATATTTAATTCTTACACATCCTATCTCTCTTTTGCTTAATTCCATTCAGCCAGTCCTCCCTTGTATGTCCCTGAGGGAAAGTGTGCAGGTCTACAGGGAACACTGCAAGATGGCTAGGGAATTCCATCAGGTTAAGCATGAGATCGCCATGCTTGAGGGTCGCAAGTAAGAGCACGTGCTACTACGTTTTTCATGCAACTCTTCAGCAAAACACCAAATCATTTTGAATCCTTGTCCTAGAGGATGCACATTATAAGAGCTTCACGGGCTTTGGGTTTGTTTTAGCACCAGACAAATTGCATGCTTTCAGTCTCTCTCACTCTCTCTCTCTCTCTCTCTCTCTCTCTCTCTCTCTCTCTCTCTCTCTCTGCTCTGTCCATCCTTGAGCAGCTGTGACACGTCTTGGCAGAATTATTTCGATGTTCTCAGGTTAAATTAGGTGATCCTTGAGTATACAGAGCAACATGACATCACTAAAGTAAAAGGTCTGTCATTCTGCTGCAGACTGCTACTTTCAAACACACACAGCTAGGGCCTTCTTGTATGTGCACTCACAAGCACACAAACACACTTGCTCATCCACTCTTATATGCAAATGCAAAATTGCAGACAGCGGGGAAATTCCTAGGATAACAGTGATATGTTGTGAAAGTGGAAGTGTAAAATAACACAGCAAATAGGCAAAACAAACGCTGCCCCCGTTGTCAAGGACTAATGTTGTAATGGTACATTGTGTGCAAACATGACATTGATTGCTGATATGTGGGTGTCTGTTCTACAGTTGCAGGTAAAGTACACAACAAATCTATGTGAAGTATGTGAGACGGCATGACTCGACTTTAGGAGCGACCATTATCCTGTGTCATCAAGACCACACAAAACAGCAGTGTCATCTTCTTTTGTGTCCTTTGTGTGTTTGAGGCCGTAACGACACTTTGCCTTCCTTTGTTTATCTTACTGTTGTTGTTTGGCTGGGTCGAGGTGTAACCCATTACTATCATTTGCACACACATTGTCATACGCTTTTGCATCCAATTACGCTCAGATTTAAATTCCAAATGCTGTATTGTCACTATGTAAACTCCCTGTCATACAGTAACAATGCTAGGGGGGAATTGCTATTGATTTGGTTGCCTTACGCTACACTAGTATTTTCATAACAGTATTTTGGGCAGGGTATGTCAGTATTACTGTAGATACCTGAGCAGAATCACATTGAAGTCTTCATGTTCAGGAACCACAAAAGCTGCATTGCCATTGTTTCAATCCAAGGCACATGGACAAAACACACACACACACAGTGTGTGAAGTGCAGAAATTATTTTATGCATGTTGTGATATATATTTTTAAAGAGCGCCTTTCTCTCAGGCGTAAGCTGCTGGCAGAGCTTGTGGAGGATGAGAAGGTTGCCATGGAGATTGCCTGTCTAGAGGAAGAGTTCCGACATCTGACAGAGGAGAATCGCACCTTGGTGACAGTCCACACTGAGCGCGCTCAGCAACTAGAGACACTCTGCCTGACCAGTCAAACTAGGCAGGAGTCCTCGTGACCTCTGACCTCCACAGAACCTGAGACACACAGCTGCACATACATTCTGTGAATCAACCAAAGAGGATGCCGACGTTTGTGTGTATAATGTACCACAGGCAAAAAAACACGATGAGTGTTATGTTACAGCCATATTGAACTACATGGTTTTGACATTGGGGCATTCTGTCTGGCGCACAAAGTGGTTACTTCACAAAGAGTGCATAACAACATAGAGCCAGCGGATTCCTGGTTGCCACTGCAATGTTGTTGTACAGTGGAAGCTAATATTAGCAGGTCCTAACCAGGGTTTCTGACACATCTTGGGTGCTGTGGAGACACATGGTCTTTATCTTGAGGTCTGTGGTGAGAGCCAAAGGTTGTACTCTATGTTGTGGTCCAAATGTGTCGTTTTGGGAGACGTTCTTTCTTCTCCCCGCCTGATTTTGGCATTCCCCAAACCGTCCCTCCAGTGGGGTCCTGTTATATGACACTTACTGTGGAAAAAATAATAAAACAAACAATACTTTTGTGATATGAATGTCCAACACACCATCTGGGATAGCATTGGGGAAATTATAGCCGCTTTCAAAAAACAATAGAAATAGAGGTGTGATTATTCATTTAACATGTATGTACTTCAACATCACCTTTCAGTGGTTGTACATTTTTCTACGTAGTCTAGGTGTAGGCGTAGAAAGGGAAGTAGCCTACAACATCATGTGGCTTATTCTCTTCTATAAATAAAATCGTAATGCCTGCCTGATTCCTGTGGTTTCATTTCTCCAATGCGGACATGTTGCTGTGAGCTATTGTATAACCACATTCTGGCACATAACTGGAAATAGGAACTTTTTTTTCACAATGTGATAAGATCATTCAGGAATTGTGAAACTATCACCTGATTGGACAGCTCTTTGCTTCAGCGCCTCCCCCTTTGTTAATCTGGCAGACAAGTCATATGATATTTGCTGGAATTTAACTATTGGTTTATATTTAGTGCCTGGTATTATTTACTTATTATGTTCTGTTTCCCAACAAGGGTTCAGAAGTCTGCAGTCAAAAACATAATGGAATTGTTTTTATTATTATCTGGAAATATTCACATCTTTTTTTATAGCCCATGTGGCCTGATTGTTATTATATGCATTGCATTTAATGCAGGTAATTAATACTGTATTTTTCATGGTTTTTGTCATGGTCCAATGCTGCCAGGATGTGACATATCCTATTGATATATTGCTCATCCGCAACCATGGAGACAGTTGAACAAAATTCCAAAGCAAATCTTAAAAGTGAATAATCTACAGAGAATAGTTCTCAACTCCATGGTTCTTTCTAATTAAGTAAGTAAGTAAGTAAGTAAGTAAGTAAGTAAAATGTATTTATATAGCACATTTAACAGATAAAAATCACAAAGTGCTTCACAACTGTATAATAAAATACAACAATAGTAAATACATGACAGCACATGACACAAATAAGTAACCAAACAAAAGCAAATAAACAGAAAACACACGTCGGACCGGCCTCACCAACCTACAGTCTAACTAAAAGCCTCTTTATATAGAAAGAGTTTTCAGTTGTGTTATAAAAGTTTCCACTGAATCCAAGCAGCGTAGGAAAGGGGGCAATGCATTCCACAACCTAGATGCCACTGATTGAAAAGAACGGTCCCCTCTAGTTTTAAAATGTGTATAGGGAACAATTAAAAATCTCTGACCTGTTGATCTAAGATTACGAGACGACGTGCACAGCTGTATCAGGTCAGATATGTAAGGGGGCGCTTTTCCTTGTAGGGCTCTAAAAGTAAGAACAAAAATTTTAAAATGCATTCTAAATTGCACTGGTAACCAGTGAAGTGAAGCTAAAACAGGTGTGATATCTGCCATTTTTCTAGTGCGTGTTAAAAGCCTTGCAGCAAAGTTTTGAACAATCTGGAGGCGATAAAGCTGTTTCTTATTGAGACAAGTAAAAAGACTGTTGCAATAATCTAACCTAGATTAAATAAAAGCATGGATGATCCTCTCAAGTTCGGCTTTAGACACCAGGGCTCTTATTATATTATTATTGCTCCATAGACATAACTGAATCAAAAACAACACCTAAACTCCTAATACTCGCATGCACAGATGAGCATAAGGCACCGATATGGTGCTTGATCTGAGGAATACGTTGCTCAGGGGCAATGATATGTGTTTCAGTCTTAGCAGCGTTCAGAAGTAAAAAGTTATAATTGAACCATTGCTTGATACTAGTCAGACAGTTGATTAGAGAGGACAGTTTGATTAACTCAGTAGGCTTAAAAGAGCAGTACAACTGAATATCGTCTGCATACAGATGATAGGAAACATCACTAAACTGTCCAATTATCTTTCCTAAAGGCAGCATGTCCAAAAGGGACATAATCGGTCCCAGAACAGAACCCTGATGTACCCCACTCGATAGGCCAGCAGTGTCTGACGTGATTTTGTTTAGAAAAGAAACAAAGGAAAGATGAAAACCATTTCAAAACTGCACCAGATATCCCTACCAGATCCTGAAGTTTATTAATCATAACATTATGGTCAATAGTGTCAAAGGCAGATGTAAGGTCCAATAAGACTAACAATTCAGTTTAATTGACTTTAAACTTTAATTATGATTGCAATGTGTAGGCCTATTGTAGGTAGGTTTTATCAGTGACACTAGTAAATGTAATAGTTTATTGTCAAAACCTAAGGGTCAGAAAACAATCGTGAATGTGGCCAACCAAATCAACGTCTGTCTATTGCCAGGGAACCAGACGAACAGGAAACTGCTGGCTCATGCTTTATCAGCAGGAGTGCATGAGCCATGCGCCTAGACTCTAGAGCGTTACGACACTCTATCTCTCTCTCTCTCTCTCTCTCTCTCTCTCTCTCTCTCTCTCTCTCTCTCTCTCTCTCTCTCTCTGTCTCGTTCACTTTGTCACCAACACACACACAAGCTGTTTGACTTTACCGGACCAGTTTCTGTAAAGTTAGTCTAGTTCATCTGACATAAGGGAGTGGTAGTGTTTTCAATCAGCGTTCTATTCAGGAATTATTATGGCTGAACAGCTGAGGTCAGCTGTGGGACTTATCTGAGAAGCTCTTGGACAAACCACCTTTGTAAGGTAGGCATGCAGTACCGTAACTATAAACCCTAACTTTGACATGTTAGACAGTAGGCTAAATTCAATGTATTAATTACATTTGCAGCATGTCTCTTTGAGGGATAGATTAATGGTCTGTGATCAAATAAAATACATTTATCTTTTTTTTATGTATGTGTGTCAGTGTGTGTGACAGAAGTCTAGTGGCCATGTCTGCAGATAGCCCGCCGTCTTCTATGTTTACTTTTGAGTCTGCAGTGCACCCCTGTCATGTACTGCGTTTCCTTGACGACCAGCGGCGACGAGACTTCATGTGTGATATCACGGTGGTCGTGGAGGGCCAGAGTTTCAGGGCCCACCGCTCAGTCCTGGCAGCCTGTAGTGAGCACTTTGCTCACAGGATCTCATCCCACGCACAGCACGGGCTGGTCGTTAGTTTGCCCCCAGAGGTGAGAACGACCACTATCACACCTGCTTGCGGTCCTCCTGATAATTCAAGACGTTTTAATAAGTCAAATTAAGGCAGCTTTGGCAAAATCCATGATTTTAAACATTACTAGTTAATTTGTATTATTAAACATATATATTTGCTGATATACATTTGTTTTGTATATCTCAGCAAATATGTTGTAAGCTGTCTTTTACATAATTGCTTTCTGAAAAGGTTTAAAGGAAGATGGTTGATTATATCTATTTTCAGATGTACATGGAAATAGAATGCAAATCAACAAAAAAGTTATAGAAGTCTACTTATGATATACATACATACTGTAAACTTATATATAAACTTATATATCTGTCTGATACAGGTGACAGTAGCTGGCTTCGAACCCTTGCTGAAGTTTGCATACACATCCAAACTCCTCTTCAATAAGGAGAATGTTATGGAAATACGGAACTCAACTTCATTTCTGGGATTCAAGGACCTGGACGAAGCATGCTTTGATTTTCTTCTTCCAAAGTTTTTTTCCAATAGCCGAGGCTATACTCCTTTTCAGAGGAAAACCTGTTGTAAGAAACTTAAGCAGATTGCAAAGGCAGACTGCGGCACTCAAAATGATGACACGGCGCTTAAGGAAAAAGAAGTAAAACCAGTTTCTGATTCACCTTCTGAGAAGGAAGTGGGCCATCTTAGCAACCAATCGGTGAGCAGTGAAACAGGAAGTGACAGCACCACGCATATTCCTCTACCAGATGTAGAATCCAAGGCTCCAAGTGATTATTCTCGCCAGCGTCCAAAATATCGCAAATTCCAATTGGCCTGCGGGAAAGGCACCTGCCATCCAAGTAAAAGCCTTGGCTACAGGCCCGCAGCAGCGATCGAAGACACCTGCTCTCTCTCATGCTTGCCCTGCTCCAGCAATGGGAGCAGTGAGGTCGAAGCAGAGACCCCCGGTCGGGTTCTCGTCAGTCCACGGCGGTGGGAACAGCGTGATGCGCAGAAGACGTTTAGGGCGGTGTCGCGTGGCGTCGAGCAGAGAGCAGAGAGTGACCGCGCGAGAGAGGAAGAGATATGCGGCGGGCAAGGAGAAGAGATAGCCCTTGTGATGACGGACGAAGAGGCTGACCTCACGGCTAAGAGCAGGCTAAACATGGTCCCACCCCCGTGTGGACCGGGGGCCTCCTCACAGCCAAGAGCGGTTGTGGGTGAGAGGTCACTGGGGATAATATTGCACCGTTGCCCTCTGATGGTTGTGGATGATGGCCGTGCCAGTACTGGGTCAGTGGAACAGAAGTGTAAGGAGGATGAGGTGCGGAATGAGAGCAGTGTACAACAACCAGTGCCCTTTGGAGAGAGGGGCGAGATGTTTGGACGCATGGAGACGCCAGCCAGCCAGAGCAGCGCCGTGCAGAGGGAGGTGGCCGGCCATCTGGATAAAAGGCTGGAGCTGGACATCCAGTCTGCTTCAGATAGAGGTCCCAGTACTGGGGATGAACAAGCCCATTGCCCCGCCTTGGCCTGCAGGTCGAACACAGTCTTCTGTCCGTTCCTCCAGAATCTGGAGCCGGGACAGAGGGCGTGGGGGGAGGCTCGGGACAGCGGCCGGCTGGTGTGTGAGGGCAAGCCTGGGGCCGAGACCAGCCTCTGTATGTCCTCGCTCACTTCTGGAGAGGATGGAGACTCTGAAACAGAGACAGAGGGAGACAGTGAGAGGGCTAGACAGGTGAGTAAATATGACACGAATGTAGGCTTGTCACCATAGTTACTATATGGACTTATCGTGCAATGTATGCACAAAACATCAATAATATTGCCTGTTGTATTAACATGTGTGTTGCTGAGAAAGTTAGCCATGTTGTGATGCTCCTGTATGCCTTGCAGGCAGCGCTCCACACACACACACACACACACACACACAGATCAGACAGCGACATGATATAAGTGTTCTTAAAGGTTTTTCTAGGTGTTTTTCCTGACGACTGCATACGTTGGAAGAATAAATGTGAAAATGTGTATTTTTGCCTCAAGGTTTATTTGTATTACTTCAAGCAATAGAATAGGTTTAACCAATTATAACGAACAATTGATCACATGACAATAGCGGAACAAAATTGTTTACATGATTCTGACAATAATATTGTTTATCTCAATTATTTCTGGGACAATATATCGCACAACAAAAACAGTTACTGTGACAGGCCTAAACAAACTTTTCAAGCAATGAGTTGTTTCTTGGTTGCCTATGCCTTTGCTCAGTTATGTTCAGGAAAATGCTGTATTTATTCATGCTGGATTGTGGAGTTGAATAAACATGACATTTTATTGGTTAGCTGAAGCCACAAAACATTATGAATACACAGTCTCCTATATGCTTCTATAAACCTAACCAACGTTTTATTGCGATGTGTGTCAGTAAACACACTAACTGTTTGGTCAGATACTATGTTTGATGTTGTTAGCGGCAAAGGCCTTATTGTTTCATTCAACAGAACATGGAATTGCAATGGTGTTCAAGTTAATCATTCGTTTGGTATCACTGGTATGTGGATTTGTTGGTGTATGTATGTGTGTGTGTGTGTGTGTGTGTGTGTGTGTGTGTTTAAATCAGATAAGGTCACACACTGATTATAACTGTTTTAACCACCAAAGGTTTTGTCAGACAGTCCGATACCTTAGTGGCTGAAATGTTTTTGGATCTTTTATAAACCCTTATCTTCACTTGTAACAGTATTGCACTTGTAACATGGGTTGGGTGTGTACTAAGGTTTGTGTGTTTATGTGTGTGTGTGTGTGTGAGTGTGTGTGTGTGTGTGTGTGTGTGTGTGTGTGTGTGTGTGTGCGTGTGCGTGCGTGCTTGCGTGTGTGTTACTAAAGGGTTTAGAGTCCAACTCAGACGTGACTCAGTCACAGTAACTGTGACTTGCAGTCAGTAAATCTTTACTCAGATATGTTTCTCATTATTCATTTAAGAGGTTGTACATTGTTACACACTGGGCTGTTATGCTGGTGTGCTTCAATTGTTTGTTTAGTCTACTTTTCATAATCTAAATGGTGACTAGAAATACAGTATTTCTTTCAATACACAGCAACTTATTTCTTTTCTTTTTTTCTTCATCTTTTCTTTTTTTACGAGCAAAGAAACAAGTTGGACAAGTTAGTCAACATCTAGACAACCTTCACCCATCTGTTACTTTACGGTTGTGTGTGTATGTTGGCAAGTGATAAGCCAACTGCAATTATTGTGACTCATGAGATTAGTTCATGAGAAGGTTTCAGAGATGTGAAAATGTGCGGCATAAGCCGTTTCGATGACAAGGGTAATTGTGGACGCATATCAAGGAGTGCCTTGAATTAACTACAATACATTGTGTTTCTCGGCTATAAACACCATACTGTCTTAGACGTGCACAGGTCGAGCTGTTGTGCGAGCTCTTTGTGTGACCCGTGGTGTCTCGTGGGTTGTGTTCAGGTGCAGCTGCCGTTCTCTGTGGACTGGATTGTGGATCTGAGCAGAAACGACTTCCAGCAGCTTGTGAAACAGCAGAATCTCACGCAACCGCAACTAGACTTTGTGCATGACTTGAGGCGCCGTAGCAAGAACCGGATCGCGGCTCAGCGATGCCGCAAGAGGAAACTAGACTGTATATTCAACCTGGAGTGTGAAATCAACAAGCTGGTGAGAACCACCTTACTTTATTCTGATGTGCTTCAATAGAATCCCCATTGCTTTCACCTAATGTACCTATTAAGTGTCTTAAGTGTGTGTGTGTGCTGCATTAATGTGTCACAGAGGACAGAGAAAGACAAACTTGTGGTGGAGAGGAGCCATTTGAACCATCTGAAAGTGAAGACATGGCAAACAGTCTCTGCCTTGTGTCAGAAGGTTTGTAGCGAGGCCAACCTGCAACCAGAGCAGCTCCAGGTGATAGCCAAATATACCTCAGTTGACTGCCCCCTTGCCTCCATCATTCCACGCATAGACCCTCAAGTCAGTGACATGGGGTTACCTGGCCTTAATGCCCATCAGCAGGCATCTTTGGAACCTTCGTCCAGTAGCAGAAGTGGAATGGTCATAAGCGACAGGCCGCATTCTTATGACGGGAAGGTCCCATAGAACATTACTGTTGCTCAGGTGTACAACAGCAGGACATTACACCCTTAATTCACAATGCCAAACTATTTAAAGAAAAGGGTACCACAACCATCGTCTTTACTGGGAACTGTTTACTGTACTAAATAAGTTGGGAATACAACAGGAACCAGACAGGACTGACACAATGTACTGTAATGTAATGTACTGTATGTGCTACTTGCATTTAAACACAGAAACTGAGATTTCTATGTCATTTTGTATGGCATCTATTTGATTGATGGTCTAATGCTGGATTGCAAGTACTGTACTGTAAACCTAAATTATTTTAGGATTTAAAGTCCCTCTACACCTTCGCATGGATTACAGTTTTTTTCTGATTAAACTTTTTCTGTGGTTGAAGGTGGGTGGAGCTATGCTGCATATTTTTTGAGGTCCACAGACAAAATGTACATAATAATTATATAATCATGACATAATTTACATCAGCCAGATGTCAATCAAATCAGTATACATGGCCAGACAATCCAGAAAGAGGTCGTATCTACCATAATAGCAAAACACCTGCAGATCTGTGTTTAAAACTCCATTTTAGCTAGACTTTTAAGTTGTCTGGCAGTGAAAGTCATGAGTCTCAGTCTATACATTCTGTTTGTTTCTAGCTTGACATTTGCAGATATATCATCAGTTAGCTGAAAAAGGTTACGCATGTAACAAGCCTATTAAGAGCCAGGGTATATTAATTCATTCTCATGAAACCATTTACCATTACTGTAAGAAGCACAGCAGACATTATTGCCCCCAGAAACTATTGTCCATGCTTAATTAAATGACCAATTCTCAGGTGAATGTGCACAGATACAACATACAATACCTCTGGCAGATACAGTATATACACTGTCATCACCATAGCCTACACTGGTACAAACCACATTTTGCACCAGAGGAGACCACTCTTCACATATAATTGTACATTGTTTACACTGGTCTTGTACATATTTCATTGTCATTGAGGTTTACTGTTGTGAGCTAACCACCATGACGCGGCTATAGGATATTTCTTTTTACTAACCAAGATTCACTTCTTCTTTTTATTTCTGTTTAAATGTTTCAAATTAGGGGCTGGTTTTAGAAGCAACAATAATATCCAACAATCTTTAAAATAATATTTTAAAATATTCTAATCATTCCTATCTCTGTCACTGTGCGGTACAAGCTAGTTCTAGTGTTGTTCTAGTGCTGTCAGAATTTTTCCATGTATAAATTAATTAATAATCTAATTAATATCTCAGTTAAATTTTTGCTGGAATATTTTACATATATTCAACTACATGGTTGTGCAGCCACTACATTTGTTTTAAATTACTGTCAAGAGGGAAATACATTACTGAAGCAGTAATTCACACAATTCAATTATTATGCAATAATTACTTCATACAGCAAAGTATAATAGATGAAACATGATCACAATAACTGTAAGTAGCATAAGAACTTCTGAATCATTCTGATTTTTGCAGTTTTATGTTTGTCAAAGTGGTGGTGTTTTTATGTTTAAACCCTGAAAATGATTTATAAAAATGTATGTGTTGTAAACTGTCCAACTTGTGAGTTTTATATACAAACATACATGTTATATTATGTCATACATTACAGTTGATCCTTTGTACTATATTGTTCATAAATACATAGTAGGCTACTCAATGCTGGGCATCATGTAGGAAGATACAACAATGTTATGTTCATACACTTCACAGTGTAATGTTTATAAACTGCAGTCCCAATTTGATGTGATCATACTGTTGGATCTGATGGATACATTTATAGGATTGCACTGTCAGACATGTACTGCCCTCTGCTGGCCTTTAAATGCTATTTGCCTATATTCAGAATACTTGCACACTTAAGAAATATGTCTGGAAATGATTATAATATTATAATCCAGTTCCTTCAAATCTGCTTTGCTCTGTATTTGTTAAGATGTCAGATGTCTGCACGTGTGCAGAAAAAATGCACACGTGCAATTACTTACAATGCCAGTAGGGAGTAGCAGAGGACGTATAACTGGAAAGACTGACAATATCGATTCAAATAAATGTCTAATAATGTATATTTCGTCTTATAAACACAAAGTCAATATATTCACACATATATCGACTAGGCCTACCTTGCTGAAACATAGGATAATGTAGGATACATTAATTTGATCTATCAACCTATCGTAAGTTTCAACAGTAGACTGATTTCAATTTCAAACAACCAATATGTCCGCATTACCCCCCCCCTCTCTTTCCTACACACAGGTTTCAATATCCATATATAGCATCAACTTGCCGAGGCTGGAGCCAACACGTGGGTGTATTTCGTGGGTGGCTCTCTGGAAAATGGACGAAAACGCATAATATAGACTAGGCTACAATATGTTAGCACGATTTAATACAATTAAAGTAGGCTTAGCCTAGGCTGAGTTATGCAGCAGTATAGCAGACGTTTAAAAAATCAGATCCTCTCTTCCTTCTTTGTGTAGCCTGTGGTTACAATACTTTTGCATAGCGGATTATGTGCCGGTTAGGTGTTAGCCCTGAAGATCAGTCTATTGAAACATGTAGGATTTGGATTACAGCGATCTGATAAATGTTGTAAGATAACTAAATTGGAAAATAGTGAAAGAAAACAGAAGCAGTGACCGCAGTGATTTGTCATGCGCCTGGATCACAACACACGCACACGCACACGCACCCACACACACAATCCACCCTCTCTCACTCACTCACTCACTCACTCACCCATAGGCAGGGTTGGGTGGGTTACTTTTTTAATGTAATCTGTTACAGTTACTAATTACCAGATTCAAATTATAATCAGTAACGTCATTTTTGGATTACCTAAATTTAGTAACATAATCCAATTACTTTCCATTACTTTTATATTACTTACGCATAAACATTGTTAATAATAATAATAATAATAATATAATTATACACTTTATTTGTATAGCACCTTTCATGCACAATGTGCAACTCATCGTGCTTTACAGTTATAAACATTTGAACAAAGGATGAAGGGAAGAAATTAAATTAAACAAATAGAAATAAGAATAACGGAAAACTAGGTAAAAGCCATGAAAATTATAAAAAACGATTATTGTATGTTTTTTTGTAATCAGATCACAAGTAACTGATTACATGTAATCCGTTACTTCCCAACCCTGCTCATAGGCTAACGCGCAGAGGTCCGGGCGGCCAACAGACTAGCACAGAAGTATAACATGCTCACGACGGCGTAAGCCCGTAGGTGACGCCGTAGACTACACGTAGATGAGGCCCTTCTGCGTTGCACCTATGTGTGGTCTACATGTGACTAGGCTCATCGTGAAATATCGGGATGACGCATAACGCTACGTACTGTCACCGTTCTTCGTTACTATAAGCCGAAGTTAACATATTCCTAAGGATCTGTAAATGTGCAATTTTTAGAAAGAAATATGAAATTGTAGCTCTGTTCAAGTAGCAAGCTTTATTGATTATAAGATGTAGCCTATACTGTTTACAAAAATAGCAAATAGCATTCCATGCATTAGAAGGCTTCAGTCGTATGAAAATGTAAGAAACGTCATCTTGTAAAAAGGCTACAGCAATAAACATATTAGACAAACAAAGTTAGGCTACTTCACACATTCTGACTGTCTGACTGTCTGACCTGCACCAAAAACAAGGACACAAACAAATGTTTCAGATAACTGGGATAGCCCCCTTGGACTAACTGTCTGTGTGTCACATCTTGACCATATTGGGCAGGATAACTCACATCTTCTTCATGGTTGCATTATACAATTTATGACATAATGATCTCCCACAACAGTGGCAGTGCCTGCCTTAAGCCGAGGAGAAGCCTACAGTATCGGCCAGATCAACCTGATCTGCCTATACATGCCCATGTACATCATCATAGAAAACACTACACATTTACACTAATCAGTAGGACAGGTGCTGCATTCACTCACAAACACTATTGTCATGGCTACAGCAGAACACAATGGTAGGATACAACAAGCATTACATGTTTCCATGGTGACCGCCATAAAAATATGACCAGAGACCATTAATAATAATATCTTTGATATGACTAAGCTCATGGTGTACTTTCTCAAGATGACATTTTGGACAATAAGTGCCTCTTATGTTGTGCAGTTTAGGATGGGAGCATGTCATAAAGAAATGCAGTTAAAAGGAATCCTAAAAAAAAAATTAAAAAAAACATTTATTTTGCACCCGGATCTGCTTTTATACCAGGAGAAGAGTATGGGCAGAGCCCGTGAGAGCTTATATAAAGTACGTGAATCAGAGGGAGGGAACTACATACTTTGGCCACTGAAGAGAGTTTTCACAAGACGGTGGACATATAGCCTACTGGAGAGTATCAGGCTAGCGAAGGAGAAAAAGAACAAACTGTGGAATAAGAATAGAAAATAGAGTCTGAAGTGGGTAAATGGAAAAAAGTGTAGAACACAATAAAATGTGTATATTCCACATATAACCAAAGCATGTAATTTAGCATTCAATCAAATTAAATATATTATTTGCTTTGGAGACAAAACATTGACACAAGACAAACTGTTAGATAGGCAAACCTGTGATCGGAATTGAAGGCCAACAGATCTTTTTACCTATTATATTCATAAAATACTGCTTAATCAGTATAACACATCTTATTTGTTCCAGCCTTTGACTAACCTAGAGTAAAACACTGATTGGAATGGCACTACAAGTGCTAGTGTGAAAATACTTGTAAATTAAAAAGAAAATCGACTTTTGGAAGACCCCATAACTGGTCAGGGGACCTAGAATTCCTTGCAACGGCTCTGCTACTTAAAATCATTAAGTTATTAGGCAGTCTTTCTACGGCTTCAAGCAGTAGAGCATCAAATTAGCCCATGTCAATATATACTTTATACTATTTATATATTATTGTTAGGCACAAACATTTTTTGTAAAAATCAACATTTACACAGCAAGATAAAAGTACACATTGTGTTCGACCATCAGAAGTGTCCAATACACTATTTCTGGCTTCTTCAAGACTGCCTTAAATAGAAAATAATCATGCCTCACACAATAATAAAAACAATTAATGCCAAGTTAATACAGAAGGCAACATGCAACATTATAACTGCCCTAACTTTTAGTTTGAACATGTGATTTGCAGTGGATACAAATGTATGGACGCAACCTTCATAGGTTTTTCATTTCATAACAATAGCTGCTGTCAGACAGGACTGCACTGGCCTGTTCTGATGTCAGTCTCAGCTATCTATCCTATACCCACACAACCAACAATACTCTCCTTAGACCTTCTTGAGAGTAAATGCAGTGTGTCCTCCATCCTGCTGTGTTCTGCCACATGCTTCCTGTCTCTTATTTGAAGCACCCCGAGCAGTTCATCTGCTTGTTGGGCTCCAGCTTAGGTGAGATAGTGCCTGGCACCACTGACTTCAGGATGTCGTTCTCCGTGGCCATGATGTGTTTGACCAGGAAGTTAGCCGCCTCGTTGATGTTGATGTTGTCCTAAAGAGGACCGATACAAGAAAAAACATAGAATTTCCTATATTTAAAGGGACGCCACAATTTGAAAGTCAGGAATTGCCCTTGTGGTTGTAAATAAATAGCCTAAAGCAATGCCTGCACTAGTGTAGCACCAAAATGACGGCTACAACCAATGAAAGTCGTCAGTATCACTTCCCGAAAGTGCTGTCAAGCTTACAGGGGTATGTGTATCAGATGTTTAGCACAAAGTTGCTCACAGTGTTCTGTACATGTTGCTTACACATGTACAGAAGAGGCTGAGACTTAACCTGCACCTCATGTATGACCTTTGAAAATGTTCAACAGTCCTTCACGTCATAAAGAGGGCAACACATTTACAATGTTGGAGGTCAATTCATTAATAATCAAATTAAAACATATGTTTGGTTTTCTCTATTGTCTTGCAATGAACCTATACAGTATAAAGTCTCCAAAAGATTTCACCAGCGAGTCACAAAAACATTGCTACTGTAGCTTGCTTTTAACTTACTGTAGCACATCAAACGTCTCATTGTGACACTCTTTTAATAATTTCTCAGACTGAACCATTTTCTACATGGATATAACATTCCTGTTCTGCTGCTGCTTCACCGAGTCACTGGCTGAAGGGACCAGAGAAGGGATTAGAGTTACTCTAATGAGCACATAAAACAGCCAGTCACCATAATGTCTTCATAATTTCTATAGCAACATCACAGCCATGTTCCAGACTGCTGAATCCCCACCCACTTTCCAAATGAGTCTGGGGATTTCTTTGTCAATTCCGTGTACATTTTAATATCACTCCACCATTCTAAAAATAAATGCAGAAAATTCTATACTAGACGTTTACCAACCAATGCTACTGTAGTATCTGTAGTTGTACATTGACATCAGTGTGGCCACATGGCTTGTTGATTGGTCAAAGAACAGAATCCTCTGTCCACAGAGAAACAGTTAAATGGGAGTCAGTCAGACTGTATAAGATTGTATAAGATTTGTACAGTGTATAATTATATGTACATGTATATGTATGCTTTTTTTATTCTTGATAATTAAGATTACGACCATTTAGTCTGATTACATATCTGCCTATCGATACCACAAGCAAGAAACTGATTAACATTTGGCTATATGTCTGTCCTGTATATACTGTAACTGTACATTATGTAAATGATAATAAACTTTCTTCATTTACAATTGGTCTCACCTTTGCAGAGGTCTCAAACCAGCCAACAAAACCATTGTCTTTGCAGAACTGGTCCAACTTGACGCTGTTGCTAGTGAACTCGTCCCTGCCTTGGTCAGATTTGTTGGCTAACAGCACAGTAGCAATTCTGTGTCCATTAGGCAGCATTAGTTTTGAGTCAAGGTCTTCTTTCCACTTAGTAACAGCCTGGAGAGTTGTGGGCCGTGTCACATCAAAGACGATGAAGGCTCCCATTGCTTCACGGTAGTACACGCGTGTCATGTTGCCAAAGCGTTCCTGACCTGTCAAAAACACAATTGCAGATGGCAAAATGTTCTGTCGGCACATATGGAATATACTGCGAACACAAATGAACACACAATGAAAAAAACTAAGATCTTTAGAGATATACTAGTAAAAACATGAATAAACCTGAATCCAAAAAATAACCTGACTGACAGCCACACAGGCCTCAAAGATGAAGCTAATAATCTTCACATAAAATGTATACAAGCACAAAAGTAGCATTATTTTCCCTTTTAAAAGACACATTTAACCCTTTGTTTAAACTCTCTTGTCTTCCCTGCCCTCCCAATGGATTGGATTATTATTTTATTTTGTATATATTAAACAAAACTTTTTGATTTAATTGTATATTATTACTAAATGTATATTCCTATGTCCAATTCTATAGTTCATATCTTAGCTAAATGTTTTATATTGATCTTTATTTTTCCCAATGTACAGTACAATGTAAGTTGTCCTTGAGTGTTTGGAAAGGTTTCCTGAAATAAAATATATTATAATTATTGTTATAATTAGTATAATAATAATAATAATAATAATAATAATAATAATAATAATAATTGTTATTATTATTATTATTATTA
>JAODLL010005472.1:0-10519 GCA_026546735.1 Forbesichthys agassizii
AAACTGGTCTACATAGACCAGTCCCCCCCCCCTGTACATGAGCACAGCACTCATCCATATGACCAAATATTCATAACAGTGGACTTTATTGAACTATAGTATACAAAACCTACTTTTACTCTAGCTTTTACCATTTGAGTGAATAAAAACAAAAACCTCAACATATAGATTAAGATCAAATTTAATTTTTCTGCTAACATAGATTGCTATTTTAGTTTGACTCAAAAAAAATGTAGGAGCTGACATTTGTGTTTTTTCTGGTGACAGTGTTTAAAACCTAGCACAAAAGTCTGTAATGAGAATGTTTCGTCGAGAGCATTGAAAATGTGTTCCAGTCTATTCATCAGGGTATTAAAAAACGGAAACAGTGAAAAATAATCTCTCTCCGATTACAGAACAAGCAGTGATCATCAACATTTGGGTTTAACACAGATACAAACGAATTTACAGGAAGTATGCCATGAAGAACCCTCCTCTGCAAATCTCCCACTTTTTTAACCAAAAGCGGCTCATACAATGTTCCCCAGTTTGGCTTGGCATTTATATTTAACGAGAAGTAATCTCCCCATGGTGTGTCCGGTCTCCCACACAGATTTAAACAGTTTTTTTTTTCTTGACCACTAACGCATACATTGGGTGTTTCTCAATGTCAAGGAAGGATCCTTAGCGGCTGTATTTCAAGGGTGCCACGTCATCAAATCTCGACAAAGTACCGTTCCAATGTCTAGGATACTTAAGAATTCTACCAAGGACTTCGATCAGAGGATTTTAAAGGATGCATGTGTGCATCCTTCGTGGTCTAAAAATACCCACAATCCTGTGCGAACGTCAAAAGAGGAGAGATTGTAAAATGGTGCAAAACAAAACTAACAACAAAACAGCACGTTCCATTGTTTTTTCAACTGTTATTAAAAAACAAAACGCGTGGTTTAATTAAGCATAATGATTTTGAAGGCCAGACTTTTTGTGACATCTTGCACACTAGCTACTGTAGGCCATTCCATTACGTGTTTTTCGAATGTCTTTCCTAGCTTCGGAAGGAACCGACTAGGAAGGCACTTGGACGGAGCCGTCCTACCAAGGAAGCATCCTTGACACTGTTTTACTTCTTTCGAAGGACAGCACCCCTGCTGGCCAGGTGTACAATTCCTTGACCGCCTTCCTCCTTTGGCAGAAACAGCGTGCACTGGGGAATCCAATGAATATTGTCCCAGAAGTTTACCAGCACAGCTTGTGCTTTAACCAGAAGATGTGGTGGCGGGTCCTCACAAGTCAGTCGATGCCACAAAAACGATGTTACTAGGTTGTTTATAATTAAAATGCGGCCTCTGTATGACAAGTTTGGTACAATCCATTTCCATTTTTGTAGACGCCCTTCAACATTTTCTATTACGTTGTCCCAGTTCTTTAGCATGAAGGACTCACCCACCATCAATGCTTCACTCTTAGTCCAGTTTACTTTAGCAAAGGAAAAATGACTAAAGTTGCTTACAGTTTGTAATAAAGAGTCATTGTCTTCCTGAGTTCTTACCAGTACAACAATATCATCTGCATAGGCGGATAAATGCAACTTCACATTACAACCGGGCAAACTGACATTGGACATTGTTTTTCTTAATTTGTGCAGAAACGGCTCAATAGACAAGGAGTATAACATCCCAGACAAAGTGCACCCCTGTCTAACTCCTCTATGAACTTTAAATATGGCCTCGATCTCCTGTGGAATCATACAAAAACTGCAGTTCTACAATGTAAGATTCCAGATTTTTCATTGATGCAGCTATGTCTCTAGAGACATTGTGAGTATACTGTTGACAAAACTGTTTAATTAAACACTTGCCAACATCCCACCACGGTTGTAAACTGGCAAAGACAGACTTCATTTGACTGTGTTTACTCCATACAAAAACAAAGGCATTTTAAAAGATGTTCTCTAGGAGGAGTGTTAAAGTGCCAGAATGCATTGTGTGGTTTAACATTTTTCAAAATAAAAGAACATTGTACCAAAGAATGATCAGAGACACAGGTTTGAGAGTGAGAGAGTGAGAGAGAGAGATAGATGATTCATGAGCTAATTAAAGATAGGGGGAACAGAGGCTTGCTCCAGGGGCCTTGTAGTTGTACTGTATCATTAAAGGTAGGGTCAGCAATATGCTTTCTGTCAAATTCAGCGATTATCTCCTTCTGTGCGCATTCTGAAAAACATAATCCAGTCCACAACCCAATTTAAAAATGAGAAGAAAGTTCTCTTGGAACTTACAGTACACCTCTACAAATAACAGCAACATAAACGGCTTTTATTCCCAATTCCCAAACTTTTCTGCCTAGTGTCGTTTACCATATGTTCCCCTTGTTCCATTGTCTCCAGTTTGTCAGCCTCCCCTAGCCCTACTTCAATTATGTGGTTCAAGCACCTCCACCTATCGGAGAAGTGAGGCATTCTGGGAGATGTATTGCATGCCTCAGTCGCCATTTTGTGCTATAAAAAATTGAAAATGGACTGCATTCATATAGAACTTTTCTAACCTTCCAGCCATTCAAAGCACCACCGGGAGCAGCTAGGTATCTTAGGGTTTGAACCAACAACCTTCCTGCTGAGAGTCCAACACCCAGACCACTAGATCATCTCTGCTGAGGCAAACATATTGTCCACCACATATCTCCTTGCGATGCCACAGTACGTATAGGTACTGTACGTAGTTAGACGTTAAAAATGGAATTAAGGTTTCACAGCAGACACATATAACATACACACAACAGACAGAAGGTGAGAAGGGAATTAGGCCGCTTCATACATGAGGTCAGATAAGACGGCAGACCCACCTGATGAAAGCCCAGGTAGTCCACAATGGTGGAGGAGGCGTAGAAGACCATCCCATCACTGCTTACCATCAAGGCGAAGCCCGTCAGAGACTACAGGAAGAGACACGACCAGAGAGAGAGGAAGATAAATCTACCTGTGTTACCTGTTCTAACAACCAGGACGTAATTACCTTTATAATGCAGTCAAACACACTATATCTCACACTATAGCTCTATACAGTACACACAATGTTGGATTGTCCCTTTAGTATACCAGTGGCTAATTTTGAATGCATCACTCTTTCCATTACGCAGAGCAGCAAACAAGAAATGCATTTTAAAGCGGTAATGAAAGACAGGTTGTGGCTAAATAAAACCCTCTTGATTTGTGACTCGAAGATTTCTTCCGACTGGAACTTTTATTATATTTCCTGATAGATTTCATAATCACATTGCTTTCCCAGAAAATACCACAGGCGTGACACACACGGATCAAGCATCCGCCAACAGATTTCACAAGTCTGAAAGACAGCTTTACGGTTGGACGGAGAACGTTACCGTTTGATTCATATCTCTGACCACAGATAACATGAATGAAACTTTACACGCATGAACGCACACACACACACACACATTATTATTATTCCACTGGTACAGTACATAATGTTCAGCGCACGTGGTTGAACGCAGCAGTAGAAGAAAGTGTTTGCTTAAGCGTATTTAACAGGGTTTGCAGCGCTAGTCCGCAACAAAACACATTATACAGTGAAAGTATTTGTCCAGCGTTTGTTGGAGGGAAATACAGTACAATGTTAAAGGGAAGCAGGACATGTGGTGTGTGTCTGTGTGTGTGTGTGTGTGTGTGTGTGTGTGTGGGGGGGGGTTTACATCTGCGATAGCGTGACTTGGCCTGTGTTACTTGACCTGTATGAGTGCTGCAGCCAATATCTGTCACCTCTAGTTTACTGGGATACACTGCAGGCCACCCCGTGCACTTGTCTGCGCTAGTGTGTGTGTGTGTGTGTGTGTGTGTGTGTGTGTGTGTGTGCGTGAGTGAGTGAGTGTGTGTATGTTCAAAGTTAATATATTTAATGTGCATTATCACACATTCTGTATTAGTTAGCAAAACAATATAAATATATAACAACTACTATATATAGATATATATATAACAATTCATTAAATACATTAAGTACATTAAATATAAACAACGTAAGAATGAGTTTAATACCAATATATACTGTTTACTAAAACATTGGCCAAAAGCCAAACTATAAAGATGTTGTAAATTCAATCCCTCCCCCTCTCACTCTCTCTCTCCCCCTCTCTCTCTCCCTCCATCTCTCACTCCCCCTCTCACTCTCTCTCTCACTCCCTCTTCCTCTCGGCTTACAGAGGCAGACACCGTTTGACAGGTGATCAGTGTTCTACGTCAGGGGTTCCCAACCTTTAACCCTTGGAGCCCCCCATCCCCCACTTGTAAAAAAGTATGAGCCCCCTGACCGTGGGCAAATGACGTGCACATTTATATTAAGATTTAGCTTACTGCTTAAGTGATTAATAGACAAAAGTATAGTTAGATTGGCCTTGGTGTTGCTTTGGAATTGCATGTGATTTTTGATAACTTTATAAAATGTATACATTTTACAATTAAATTATAATCAAAAATGTTAATGCATGTTTGACCTCAAAGCAAATAAGATCAAGCGCCCCCCCTGTGAACTCTGGCACCCCCTTTAGGGGGGCTTGGACCCCAGGTTGGGAACCCCTGTTCTACGCTGTGGGATGGATGTGGGATTATAATCGAACCTACAAATGCTGATGCGCCAGATACTCAACTAGCTCAAAGGAAGGCCAGTTTTATAGCTTCTCTAATCAGCACAACAGTTTTCAGCTGTGCTAACATAATTGCACAAGGGTTTTGTAATCATCAATTAGTCTTTTAACATGATTAGCTAACACGAGGTACCATAAGAACACAGGAGTGATAGTTGCTGGAAATAGGTTATGTAGATATTCCAATAAAAATCAGCCGTTTCCAGCTAGAATAGTAGTTTACCATATTAACTATGTCTAGACTGTATTTCTGATTAATTTAATGTTATCTTCATTGAAGAAAACTGTGATTTTCTTTAAAAAATTTGGAAATTTCTAAGTGACCCCAAACCTTTGAACGGTAGTGTATATATACATATATATATAGCCTACACACACACACACACACACACACACATATATATGAGGCGACACAGTTGTACAACACAGGCATCATTTCGCCTCAGCAAACAAAGGGAACGCGGTGCTACTACTCCAGACCAGGAGGAAACACCACAGAGAAACACAACGAAAAGAAGCGTCTGCATTGTGTTTTCACAGCTGTCTGTCCTGCGCTCTGATTGGCGGTCTCTTCTCCCCGGGTCTTGTGTGGAACATGATAAACAAGCACCTGTTCCCATGCAGCCCAGTGCCCCGGCCCGTAACCAACGCCCACGGCACCCGTAACCAACGCCAGTGGGAGGACAGAAAGGCTTTGACTTACAAATCTTAAGAGGCGCTTCGCACGCACACACACACACACGTCTGTGTCCTTGGCAACAACTGGAGGGAGGGGGGGTGGGGGGGGGGGGGAAGAGAAAGAGCTGACGAAGACGAGGGGGCTGGGGTAGAGGACAGGGTGAGAAGATAGTCGGAGAGAGAGACAGAGAGAGAGAGAGAGAGAGAGAGAGAGAGATAGAGAGAGAGATAGAGAGAGAGGGAGAGAGAGCAGGGGGCAGAGAGAGGGAGAGAGAGAGAGGGGGGGGGCTGTCCTCATCCCATTGTTTATCTTTTCCTGTTATCTAATTGTCTGGGAAACATGAAAGAAACAGTGGGTGACCTTCGCTCTCACTGCCATGTTTGGTAGCACGCAGTCACACAAACACACACACACACACACACAAACTGGGAATATCTTCACATATTCATATTCAGACACAAATGAGTCACGTGAGCTTTGTGAAAATGATACATTACTGTTTCAGTCCAGTCTCAGCCAATTGTGTGTGTGCGTGTACGTACGTGTGAATGTGTGTGCATGTGTGTGTCCATGTGTGTGTGTGTGCATGTGTGTGTGCTTGTAAGTGTGTGTGTGTGCGTGCGTGCATGCGTTTGTGTGTCCATGTGTGCGTGTGTGCGCGTGCGTATCAGCACGTGTACATGACGCCACGGCTGCTCTCGCCGTGCGTTGTTTGACAAGCGCTCACTGACAGCTGCAGCGTTCAACAATGAGCTTGACGCCACTGCGCTTCCCCTTCACGCTCCACTTACGTCAGCGCCCCCAATTGGCAGCCTGCCAGCGGTGCTCTGCCCTCTCTACATTACGCACGAGCTATAAACGCTGTTCTGCACACACATCGAATAATTCAGAGTCTCTGGGTGTTTGTTGCATTACTTTATACAATTATTATTAAAGTGTAACTGCACCCCAACGCCGAGCCTGACTCCACCCACTACAACTTTGCGCCAAAGGAGCTGAGTGCGGGGAGGGGAGGGGCTGAGAGGGGGACCCCCTTTACCATTAATGTTTTACTTTGATGACGTATGAGCGTACTAAGTGTATGGCTGAAAACCAGTCAGGTCCTGGGGTGTTTTTTTAACGGATATGATGTGTTCTTCTATTTTCATACCAGAAACACAGAGATCAAAAAAAGACATCTCTGTACAGTATGCTATTCGTACAGAGTCTACAGAAGGTGTATTACAATGATTGTGATACTGTAAGGGAGGGAGTTACAAAGTTTAAATGATCAAATGCTAAAGAGGTTACAAGTGGGTCACCAGCTTGTCTGTAGGCAAGACACTGCTAAAACGCTGATATCAGCTACATATCTCTCATAAATAATACGTAATTGCTCATGTTAAAGATAAAGGTGCAGGACGCCAAACCTGTGAATATTCCTTCCTGAGAAATGTTAGATATTGATCACTGTATTGTTTCATAATTGAAAGATCATTGTCACATCTTCACCACAACAATGACTTACAGGTCACAGGTTACATAAATAATAATTACACAAAAAGGCCCGTATGACATTCTCAACAAGGCGCTTCCTTACCTCCAAGAGAAGGCTGCTCTCTGTAACAGCGTTGCCCAGGGAAAGGCTTTCTTTCCTAAGTTCAAGGTTGGAGGTGGCTGGGTTGATGATGTTTTTCCTGCAGGGCTTCTCTTGATTGGCTGCAGCAGGGAGGGGACAAATAAACAGGTACATATGAACAAGCTGTCCGTCAACATCAATAATCACAGAATATGGATCAGTCAGGATGCGGAGGAGACACAGATACGGCACATTCAACGGCACATTCAACGTCAATAGCGCTAGAATATTACATATGTTGCTGTTAACATGAATTCTATTTTACAGTGTCTCTGGTGAGGGCAGGGGAGAGTTGTGTTTGAGGCATTTGCTGGTACATTTACAACAGTGTTGAAGGAACCAATAGCATAGCACCTGCCACTCGGGGGGGGGGCACAATAGCCTGCTCCAGTGCTCCGGGTATAGTGTCAACTTTGTTCACAGCAATGGCAGATCGTGGAACCTCAAGTTAAATACTACCCTATTTTTATAGTACCCTATAAAATATGTTCTAAATGTACATAGATGCATTTGTTAACTACTAATAACCAAAAAATGCAGCTGATTTGCATCTCCGTGAACCATGTGACCGTTGCCGGGACTCTCTCTCTTTTTGTGTGTATGTACAGGAAGTGCATGTTGTGTGTCAGACGCGTGTTTTATGTGTTGTCATCGTGGGCAATGCTGTCGGGAAGGGGGGTGGAGAGTCTATCATCTGTCAGTTACAGTAGCAGAGATGCGTGTCTCTCTGTCTCTCTCTCTCTCTCTCTCTCTCTCATATATATATATATATATATATATATATATACATACATACAGTATTTAGCTCCCCTCCCCAACTGAACAACCCCTGTCCTTCCATCCATCCCTTGACCTCCATCAATTCCCTTCGCATGTATTGCAGGCTAGGTTCAGTGACTCCAACAGGCTGCCTCAAATCGATTTCAACATTAGACACATATGACTTGTATTCATTTGATTTATTTATTTCATATTTGGATTAACGGCTCTCGCTTCATGAGCATATATACAGTCATGTCAGCGGGGACTGCCGTCTGTTGAAACCCAGGTGGAATAACAGGCCGAAAGTGTCAGGAAAATGGCTTGAAATGACGACGGATGAGTGATTTGAGACACAACTATGAACTCATACGCGGTTGTAGTAGCGCCAATGCTCGCAGTACGCACATCATACGTAGACACAGAGCGGGCCGCACGCACGCACGCACACACACACACACAACCATTCTCCTCAATCACCAAAACATCATACGACTTGTGGAAATGGTCGCATCGGGGAAATTATTCTAATAGGGCTCTTTATTTTGCTCTTTCAACGGCCTGTGTGTTTGTGTTTTCTCTCTTACTGCAGCTTTTGGAGAGGATGCAGCGTCAGGAAAGACCAACAGACGGTGATTAATTATCGGGAGAGGGACTTCCTCATCCAACAATACTGCCTTTATTCATTACAGCTAACGTCTTCAACTTTGCTTTGCTTCCCCTCCACTCTCTCTACCCTGCACCCCAGAAGAAAAACAGAGAAGGTAATGGCTAGGTGCAAATGTGCTGTGCTCTGGGACAGGTTTGTTTAGTAAGAAGAAGTATCAGGATACTCATGTTGCCAAATATTGTAGGCCTATATGCCAGGCCAGCAGTAGCCTGGCTCCGCTCGACTATTGGCTATAGTTTGTTTTTGGCTGAGATTATAGTCTGGAAACCCTGTTCGCATCAGCGTGCGCACAGCCACCCTGCTGGTGACCCAATCAGGGCGGGTTAAAGAGATGGCGTTGAAGTCAAGGGTGTTCTGTCACACCTAGGTCCGGGGGTGTGTCCAGGCCCACTCTCCGCCGGCGCGCTAACCACCGCCCAAGGCGTCGTGGCAACCCTTCCCCGCCCCGTTCCTGCACCCGTGGGCTTGTAGTGTTGCCTCTGTTATTTTCCCCTCGCGGGTTATTATTTTTATTTAGTGTATTCGTGTTAATTAAACCCTAGTACGTTCTCTTGTCCCGAGTCAAACGTTACAGATTCTAAATGGTGGTAGAGCTAGATGAGGCGATCGAAAAAGTTGTAGCAGTAAACACTGTGTCTGGTAACTAACTCGACTACCTGCTTTCTATTTTTACTAGATCATTAATATGAGTTGTGTGCAGTTTAATTATAGATGTGAATATCGTTGTGGCGCTGCCCTCTATGGGTTGAAAAAATTATTTGAGTCACAGCTACGCAGTGTGGCAGCATTAATGTTCCGATCACTTATTTTAAAAAAAGCCCTTAGTGTCCCACAAAAAACAAAAAAACAACATTTTTTCAGCTGATGAGACCACTTAATTTGGCGAGGCTATGAGGCAGATTTGCAGATTTCAGCAAGCTGCATACATGGAAACTCTATATACTGTACACATCACCAATGTGTCAGGTCTGCACACATCCAGACACATCCCAAAGGCCTGCATGTGAACAGATCTTAGCAGCAACACGAAATCAACAAAACCATCTTAAACACCTGGGCGAAAAGGTCATGGAACTAAGATAAGAGACAGACAGACAGACAGACAGACAGCTTAGGTTAAAGTTAAGAAGTTACACTCAACAACCTTTAGAGGGAGAGTTTGTATTTGAGCAGAGTTTGGTCATTTGGACTGTGTACACCGTGTATGTATGTAGGTGAGGGCATGTCTTTGCATGCCCACACACACACGCCCACACACACTCTCTCTCTCTCTCTCTCTCTCTCTCTCTCACACTCTCTCTCTCTCTCTCTTTCTCTTTCTAACATCCTCTATCTTGACCACTTCCTCATATTGCTCACAGAGGGGGGAAGTCGCAGGAGCATCAAATGAAAGAGGGAGTGTAGCCACACACAAAGTTGATATTTGCGGGATCTGGGTGGATGTGGGTGAGGGAGAAGGTGTCAACATAGCGTGACAGGCCCAGAGATCAATTACACCGCAGTTTCCATGACAACACCATTATTGTGGGGACGGCCGACAATAAGCACAAGGGAACACAAAGGACAGAACTATGATGACCTTTATTTAACCAGAATAATAGTTATGAACGTTCTCATTCGTTTGCAAACATGGCCTGTTAAGAGAAGGTCTCCTCCTTTTGAGAGAAGGTATCCAAGGGAACAAGGGCTGGGGAAAACATGCTCCACTTACAAGGGGCATTTTATTCTCGTTTGTATTGTGCATTTTTTATAATGAATCGCTATTATCGAGTTTATTGACCATATATCTTCTATTTATTATACTGACCAACTGTAAATCAGTTGACTTCATGTATGTATACCAGTATGTATGTAGCTTATATTTTTCTGTATTTTAATCAGCAGATTTTGCGCTGTGTCCCTAACCCCAACCCTAGGGTTTAAAAAGAGAGGACATTACCCATAATCTTTTTCCAAACTCATCAAAACAAATCAAAATAAAAACAAAAATGTACGAACATTAAAATTTGACATGACATCTCGGTTAATTTACTTGGGTCAGAAACTAATTTGTAGTGGCGGCTTTATTTTAAGTCACAACTCAACAAGTACCGTATCGTAAATTTGTCACAGAATTCAAAACATTTCAATACTGGCAATATCACATCAGTTACCC
>JAODLL010005473.1:0-10519 GCA_026546735.1 Forbesichthys agassizii
TATATATACACAAACACACATTCACAATACAAGAGAAGAAAGATGCTTGTTACCAGATTTAAGCTTAAAGCTAATTTCCATCTGAAGTCCCTGAGTACATAAGTGTTTATTTTTTGCAGATGCGCCACACATTAGCATTGCTTTGACAAATTAGAAATCGCAATATATCGCCTTGCTTACAATATCGCAATTAGGCCTGTCACGATAACTCTTTTTTGTTGGCCGATTAATTCTCCAAGAAATCAACAATAATATTGTTTTTTTAAGGGCAGACAAGAAAAGACCCGGGTGGAATGATGATTTACGTATTGATGTGCCCTACACCAGCGACCATGATTTTGTCCAGACGGAGAAGTAACATAATCTATTATTTTATTGTAGGATGAAAGTGACGCAGTTCATACGTTTGGGAGTTCGTAGACTATGTGGGTAAGCAGTGTGCCTTATAAAGCAAACTCAAAATTTGTATCATTAAGAAACAGCAAAATGTCAACTTACTATAAATATTTCAGGTTTGCAGCGACATATTCCATATTTTCTGTAGACCGGTAGATATTTTAACCAGCAGCTAAATTATGAGTTCAGAATTGGCTAATGTTCATGGTGAGCATTTGCTTTGACCTTGAATGTTGAACTTTTTGTGTAAACATATTAGATTGAAACTGTCACCCTTTGTCTAGCGTCAAAGTGTGTGTTCGTTGAGAACTACCTCTTCAGTTTGCTGCGAACGCAAGCAAACAGAAAAATGTTTGCCAATTCTAAACGCACCTCTGTTCCGCTATTGTCATGTGACATGAATTATTCGTTGTGATTGGTTACACTAGTATCATTGCTTGGCAAAGTAGGTAGCCTACAAACAAGCGAGCGAGAGAGAGAGAGAGATAGAAACAAACACCAAAGAAAAGCAGTGCAGCACTTTAACTTATGTCTTAAGTGAGAAACACGCATGTAAATACAGTATTATCGCAGTCAGAAAAATGATCGAGGTCGTTTTCATATATCGCACGATAAGGCGATATACAGTAGTGATTATCGCGACAGGCCTAAATCGCAATATATCGAATTATGGCCCCTGTATCGTGATACTTATCGCCAGATACAAAGCCCTAGTGTGCCTCATGTCTGTAGTCTGTGTATGATAAAAGGTTAATATAATTAAGGAAAAACAGCCTTTGAGGTTTTCTCTATATAAAGATACTTCTCATTGCAATTTAATAAGATTAACCATTAATTACGCTGAAATGAAAGCCGGGCATATTGATTTGTCTTGCTGTACGTTCATATTATTTAACCTGGTTATTGACATAAGCAGACTGAAGTCCAGTCCAATCACAGCTTTACCATGGCCACAGTTTTTTGAAGATATTACCATGTCACCTGCTTAACAGCTACAGAAGCTGGCCTATATGCAATTAAATAATAAATGTCATTAATAAAGTTACACTGTGGCTGCCATATTACCAACAGGCGCCAGTACATGAGCACACTCAAGCTCGTCAATTTACTATGAGATTCAGCTACCCACACACTTCCAGTATGGGCAGACAGCAGCACGTCAAACCACCGATGCTGATTTATGTTCCGTCTTTGCACTCTTGCTCTAAACCAGACCACAGACACACAGGACACCTTTAATTTCCCATTAATATGCCCTGAACCAACTTGCGTGCGTGCAAACTTGAAAAGACTGTTTGACAGAATCAGAAGCGTACGGGCACACACGTTAGAAGCTGGTGTCTGAGTGCGTGCTGCTAGCGAGCGGTAATAAGAGCAGGCATTAGCGCACATCAGTCCACATGACAGGCAGCCCTAAGGCCAGGCCCACGGTAAATATTAATGGCTTGGAACAAGTGGGCTGGGAGTTGAGTTATCTGGGCGGGCCTTCCTAATTGACATTTTACCTGCTGTATACCTTAACAGGGCTGTAAAGTGCCTGGCCCCAGGCTTAGCCAGCAGGGACATGTCAAATCTCTCTCTCTCTCTCCCTCTCTCTGTGTAGGAAGGGCCTCCATAGATCTTAACCTAACAAGACCATTAGGAGATATTCGCTGAATTTGACAAAAAGTGTATTAGCTTACTTACAGTACCATTAAAGTGTTAACACTCTGTGAGCTGTGTGCAAAATTCCCTTGTGGTTGAAGACAGTGTTACAAGAACCAGTGCATCACCCTATCACACATGATCTCCATCATCCCTGTAGAGCTCCTATAGGCTCACATCTCAAACTCCCTCTCTTCCTTCCTCTCAAACACAAATCTTCCTTCCTCTCAAACACAAACAGAAGTCTTGAACAAAGCTATGCGTTATCCAGCAGCATACCCTTGAATTTTACTTTCACATATACAATAAAATATGAAGCACACGGCCCAGGGTATTCACCAAATTTTCAGATGAATCCTCATTTTCTACAGTGACGGCATCATCTACTGTATTATCCAACAATTTAGTGCAAACTAAGCAAATATTGTTGTGGTGTTTATACACATTAAATGTACAGTGTTCACCTCACTGGCCAAAAGGCACGCACGCACGCGCACACACACACTTCAACATGCACAGTACGTGCTCCGCTCAGACCCAGAATGTAATTTCTACTTCCATTATTTGAAAACTGACAGGCGGACAACAAACAATTATCCACAGGACAGGGGGAGGTTGGGTAGTGGGGGTAGATTAATCGAAGTTTGAGAGAAAACAAATATGAGTCATCCAGGCTAAATGGCAAGCCCAGTGTGAGACAGACGGGAGACTATTCATATTTACTGTTGCTAGGTTCTCAATATCCACACCAAAGAAAGCCAGTGTGTCTTTTCACGCCTTCAGAGGCACAAAGAGCAGCCCACATTGTAATATCTATTTGATTTTTACAAATAAATAATAATGGGAGTACAGCAAAAAGGTTAATCTATAGACAAACTGTGTTGAATAAACAGTTCCCAATGTAGAGATAATATCCGCGCTTATATGAAACGGCAGATAATTATATTTTTTCTAAAGGCCAATGTTTGTAATATGTTTATGAAAAGAGCAAATGTGACTGTCCGGGTGTTGTGATTTATGAGCGTTTGTGGAGGTGCAGCGTAGCGTGGCGATTACTGCAGAAAATAAATTGGGAGGCATCAGACATTGAGAAAGAGAAAGAGACACAGCTCAGCTATCAGAGATAGATTAGCAACACCAGTCCATACGTGTAGTCCACTGATGGATGTTACCCTAGTCCGCCCCATTCCCAACATGGGGGCTCTCAGGAAGTCATCTCCTTACTCACAGCTGCCTTCTGTGCAGTGGGTATCAAACGTTTATGGCTTCTGTACCTCCTTACAGTATTTTAATGCTAATCTATATGGGACTAGAATTTGAAACTTTGATGATTAAAGATTTTTAAAAAAGTAGATTTGCATACATGTTGTTGATGCAAGTAACAATTACACAGCAAAAGTACAAAAGAAATAAAGAAGCACGGCTTTCTGGCTTTAGGAACACACTAACATTTAGATGTTTAAACTAATTATGGGTCTATAATATCAAAACCATAATAATTATCCTAAATCATTATTATCATAATTTGTTAAATCAAATGTTAAACCAAAATATAAAGTGTGAACTGTATGTTACAGTATGGTTTTCGTTTACATACCCCCTGTTCAAATGTCTCCAAAAGACTATTAAAGTGATGCAGTGAAATTGTAGCAAAAAAAAAAAAGCAAATAGATTAAAACATTTGAAGAGGTGGAGGAATTGAGGGGAAATGCTCCTTCCATGAAGGCTGAAGGCTCCACAGTGCAGTGCTTGTTAGGGTTTGGCATCTGGGCTGGTTGATATGAGTATTTGGCTCCACCAAGAGGCCATGAACAAAACAACAGTCAACTTAATAGCAAAGTAGTAAAGCACAAAGTGGTTTGATAGATGTATATTGTAGTTGGCACTGTCAATGCTTGCTTTGAAATTATATGTTTTGAAAATATTTGTAATAATTTATAATTAAAAAGTTGTTTATTTATTGGAATAATACTACTTGAAATAACAAGTGTGTGTGTCTGTGTGTGTGTGTGTGCGCTCGCGAGCACGCACGTGTGTGACAAAAGTAAAATAATTTATTTTAGTGATTTAGTATATTAGCGTGATTTTAACAAACTCATTTAGTTTTATTATTAGATTAGATATTCAAATGTATTATATTTGTAAAGTTTTAAAATGGTTGTCAAACATATACTGTATCTTGACTCATGTTAACTGCAATAAATAAATATTAGTCTTTTTGCTTATTTTATGTTTTTTATAAAGCCATCCCATTGTCAATTTCATTCCATATAACATTTTCAAATATCTACCACCACCTTGTGATAATATGCTAGTATTGCAGTCTGGGGATAGTATAAAGAAAGTTGTTCTGAGCAAGAAGTGATACACTCTCAGTATAACAAATGAATAAGAAGCAACATTGGCAGTGTGCCAAAGTTATCTTATTCTGTTTTCCAACACTTACTGTGAAATGCTCCTCGGAATTGTAGTTCTTATCGAGGTAGATGCGGGCCCTGCTGTACTCCTTCATAGCATCACTGGACAGCAGCTCTCTAACGGAGAGAACCACAAGCAGCCAGTGGAATATAAATTCACATGACACTGATGTAAAAAGATGTTGTCAGGTATAATTACATGGTTATTGTAGCATAAGACAGTATTGTTCTGCAGTGTATACTGAAGTACAGTCAACCCACCAGTAGGGGGAGTAAGTGCACATAGGAAGTGTCTATAGCTTTTGCTAGGGATAAATATAGTCACATTACATTTAAAGTTAGTCACCTCAAAAAGCAATGGGACACTGGCGAGTACTTACTTGACAAAACTGTCGACGTGCGACATTGAGGCTTTATAATTCTTCCCGCCCACCTCTTGACAGTGCACCGCAACGAAGTGGGGCTTATGTGTATTTACAGTCTGCAATGAGAGAAAGAGATAGCACTAGACATTATGATTATGTTAGTAGGCTGAAGTGACTCATGGTCAACCGACATTGTAACGTTGGTTTTCAACCACAAGGGCAACATACCTTGTTCACCTATGTGTCACGCAGTATGGTTAAGAAATAGGTGGAAGTAACGTCAAATATTAAAACAAATACATAAATAAAAAAGGGAGGTGATGAAAATGCATGTGAATGGAAAAATATACATATTTAAATATTGAATATCAAAATTTATAGCAAGTCATTTTTTTTTCTTTCACCCCCTAATTTATTCAGGTGTTTTGATTAGCAAACTGACAATATACTATTGTATTGTCAATGCAAATGACAACTGACAAAAGGGTAAATTCCAAACACAAACCAAAGCGCAATCCAACATGTTTATTTAATTTAAAACCTTTGATGCACAACATGGGTCAAAAGTGACCGGCCAAGTTTTTGCTTTCTATATCAGCATTTAGAATTCCAAGTATTGCTCAATTAACTTGTTTTTGATCATCACAAATTATTGTAATTTTTCCTTTTTTTACTTTCTGAATAAAAATCAATTTTGTATCATTACCTCTCTAATGCGTAACATGGGTCAAAAATGACCCGTACATTTCCTGTTATTTTTTGCATGGCTGAAAGTTTATTTGCTATATCTTTGAAAAAATATATTTTCTAATTTAACATTCAAGGTATTCATTAAATAGCTTGTTTTGGATTACCACAAATCATTCCTTTTATTGAGGGAGATGCATATAACTCAGAATTTGAATTCAATGGTTGCATGACCATGGTGAGTTATGTAAAATTGACTATATTTATAAAGAGCTTTTCCAAAACTTCCGGCCCACACTGATAGATGTCAGCCATGCAAGGTGTCATCTATCCCCGGGGAGTGGTGAGGTTACTATCTTGCTCAGGGACACCTTGACACATGGTCAGAGGTTAGCTGGGTTCAAACCACCAGCGACTTCTCAATAACCTGTCGCCCTGCTCTAACCACTGCGCCACTGTCGCCCAGTGCCAAAAAAAGGAAAGGATGTTGTCCTCCTGAGCACCATGCAGGATGACAGCAGTAGATGTCAACAGTGTGAAGAAGAATCAAAAACATATCCAGTACCAAACAAACTACACAAAAGGAGGAGTAGACACAATGGATTAGTGTTCGTACCTAGCCTACACATACATGTAAACAAAGAACACGGACGTGGCCCGTGGTATCCTGACATGAGATGGATTGTTAGACACAAGTCCATCTGGGAAGACTTCCGTCGAAAGTGTTTGAAGAGAACAGGCGCTTTCAAAAAATACTTGGCAGTTGATTGGATGAACCATTTGAGTGTGTGTTGTTTTCCAGTAGCTTTTGTTGTTGGCACACCTAAACCACACCTTGTAGCTTCCAGTACAATGCTGATTGGCCAGATCACTTACTTCTCGGATTCAGTTGCAATTCCCAAGGATTTCTTGGCTTTCCAGACTGAGGGCACGGTCACACACGCCTCTTGGTCGCATCCATTCAATGCGAGTGAAGGTGCTTCCTTTAGCGAAGCTAAATCGCACCATCACTTTGTCTAAAGTTCAACACAGGTGAACTCTGACTGCTGAATTCACAGCCTCAACCAACAGCAAGGTGTGTGTGGTTGACCCCACAGGGCTGCAATTGGCTGTAGTTTTCTAAGTGAGGCAGGATGGAATGAAGACTGATTATACATTTCACATCGGAAGGCAACGGTCCATCACCGGACCAGTTTTTGATTTACGTATGACCGCAGCCTAATTCTCACCGCGAAATAAAACTGAAGCTAGCAAATTCAGGATACTGTCAATGTGCTGCATGTTGCGCACACCTAATTTACTGCACAACACCCTAATTACATGAGTGATAGAATATATTTAGAAAGAAAATCTAAATTATGATGAACAGCCACCATGCATTGGTCCCGTTTCATTCACTACAGTTCACTAATTTACGGTATTAAATAGAGTCATCGGTTATCATCAGTGATATATTATGTCTGTCACCCATATTTCTAAATTGAAAAATATTTTTTGTCATAAAGAAAGAAAGGAAACATGAAAATAATGATTGTAATCAAAAACAAGATATGTAATGAATACTTGAAATATTAAATGAAATTATTTTAAAAGAAGAAATGAAACACTGAACTAATAATGGAAATGCCTAGGAAATGAATGCTGGTCATTTTTGACCCATGCTGTGCATTAGAAGGGGTTTGTGTAGCTTGTGCTCTGGACGAGAAAATAGGTTAGGCCTACAAATAGTTTACAATACGGAAACGTTTGCAGTAACAAACAGATACAACTGATAAAGTTGTATCTGTATAAAGTCCAGAAACAGGAAAACACAGACAAAATGTACAAACATGGTCCCTGGTATTTGCACAATTCAAGGTGCCTTGCTAATGTCGACAGAAGGCATTTACCAAGCTATCGGAGGTAAGCCTCCAGCAATGTGTGTTGAGCAGGGTGTGACAGAGTCATACCATACACTTACTGTACTAAATCAATACTGAATATAATACTGTAACATGACACATACATACTGGACACAATGACTGAACTATGATATTCATTATTAGTATGACTCCACTAAATATAATGATGAATATCTTTACAGTGTATAAAATAGGCATTTAATAGTACATACGACATTTAGTTTAGCAGAAATGCCTATTTTAAAATACTGTAAAGTTATTTATAATGACGTTAAGTGCTAGCGCTTGAGTGTTTGTTTGTGGTCATTAATATGTATACGTGCTGTACATTAGCCCAAGTGGTACTGTATCATGAGTCACTTCTTGTATGCCATCTGAAACCCCATTGACAGTCACACACACAACAGTCACCCCTACTTGAAAATGGCCTCTCAGAGAGGGCGAGGTGTTTGAGAGTACCCTGTCACACTGGCCTGGGGTGCCGACCTCAGCAGGAAATCCATAGTGCAGAGTGAATTACAGCACTCACAGGCACTCATGGGTCAGGCCTATCAATGGTGGGCAGGGGCCATATATCAACGCCACCAAAGGAGGAGGGGTACAAATTAAACTGATACAAGGGCCGGACCATGATCCTGCTTCACCCCAGCCCACCCACCCCCAGAGCCCACCAGCTTTGCACTGCATTATGCTCGATACAGAGCGAATCAAATCAAAAGTAATGTATGGCAATAACACTATGGATTTTCCAACAACCTATGGCTTGTTACTTAGCTGGATGGCCCAGCAATGGGACCCATAGCGGCTCAACGCTCAAACCTTGTGAACCTATTGGCCCTGCTATAGGAGTTTGAAGTGTGGTGTGTGTATGCATGAGCATGCGTGCTGAGAAATGAATCCAACGTGGATGTGCCAAAATCTGCAGTTCCTCGAATGGCCACCTGAAGTTGGCTCCAAAACGGAGTCAATCCATATAGAACCCCATGATACAAATGACAAACTTTACAGCAGAAGTAAAAATGGTTTTGGTCTTTATACTGTAGCTAGTTTGCCCATTCATGACAACTGTACAGGGGGTGAATTGTTATATAACTCATCAGTTGAAAATGTTTAACCCATTAATAAGGATAGCCAGGAGTTACATGCATAGTCAATTACTGCAAATATGGTGACAGCCAGTCAGCACAGCTTTAGTTTCAAACCTGTTCTTCAGAAAACCAGGTTTGTCCATTAAATACAGTGTGTGCGTGCATGGAAAGGAGGAGGGGGGAGGGGGTGATGTAATAAAAGACTACACTATTTGTCTTTCCAGGCAGTAGAATCCATCTCCACTATAGGACAAACCCAAACAATCATAAAACTAATTTCATTAGCATTAGCACTAACCGGTGACCTTACTTTACTTTGGCATTAGGCAAACAAGCAAACCAGTTTCCAATTAAATTAACTACGACTCTTGGCTGGAAACTCATGTTGACAACTGGAGTGAAATGTTGACATGCCAAACACTGTACCGCTAACAATACACGCTTTAATGACAGTGGATATCATTAGTCACTTATAGCCAGAGTGGATTCCCTTCACACAGTGACAGCAGTGGTGGTGTCAGACTACAGACAAATGCCTGTAGAATGTGATGCTGCAACAAGCTACCTCACAAGAACAGACAACACCTGCTTCCCTCCTTAAGCACAGGCTGATCGTGTGCCTTCCACCTTGATTCTGCTTGTCCATAAGCTTTATCTCTGGCACACAGTTTAACTGGAGCTGCTGGTGTCACATTTCAGTGAAGGAAGGAAGGAAAGCTGTCCCAGGTCTTGGCGGAGTAGACCTCACTCATAGAATCTGTGTAAATAGAAGGCTAATGATCAGGTCTAATGCTGGCCCGGCCTATACAGATACGGCACTAATGTTTACTCACTCGAACGTATTGAGTAAAATACTGTATATAGCGGTGCATACAAAGCTAAATCTTTATCGTTTTACTGCAACACAACCATGCACACAGACGTACAGTATGCTATAATAACAGTGCAACAGGATAGCCTGCTAGGTAAAGTTCAGCCATGTTTACCTGTCAAACTGTACTGCACATAACCTTCCTGCTTGGAAAAAGAGCCAGATTAAACCCGCACTGCCAGACTATCGGAAAACTAATATATGAAAGGAAATAAAATACATGTCACCACATGTGTACAGAAAAATAATAGAAATTCTTTACTACAGGAAAAAAAAACATGACTACTACAACAAACATACTATGTCATCAGTGTAGTACAGTGAATTGACAGGCTATACAATGGGATCGGATAGTGTTTATACAATGGGCAATGCTGCGCCTGAACTCACTGCACCTGTGACTAATTGGGGCATGTGTTCTCACCATGTCCTAAGTAGCTAATGTAGGAAGGGTCAAGTAGAGGATAAATAAAGGACAAACGTCATATGTTGATTATATGTAATGCTTAACATTGCTCTTTCAACAGGGGGTGCCATAATGCAATTATTCCTAAAGCTACTAAAAGCAAAAGAAGTGATTGCCTGCAGACAACCTATTATTCGCTAAATTTCCCATCAGCAGGTACGCCCCCCCACCCCCCATCTCTCGATGGAGTCTAATTTAGTTTTTTTACATGTCTCCCACATTGAAACACCAAGAGTCTGAACTAACCATATATCTACCATTACCCAATTTGAACCATATTTAAATAGATTAGCCGATATAACAGGTATATCACCGTTTGCATGTGCAAATATAGCACACGCATGCGCACACGCACAGATATTCTGAACGTAATCCTAGCACGCTAAATCTCAATGCGACACAGCATTTGAAAGTAGAGACTCTGTGCTGTCTGGCAAGATGACCCGTTTCTCTCTACCACAATCCCTCGCTGATTTAGTTTACAAAATACATCGGTCAATTTTTTTTTTTTTTCAAATTTCAAATAGAGAAGTTCATTTTACCTGATTTTCTTTATACATATTTTGTTACATTGGATACATCTACGACAACTAGTATTTCGATCCGGTCTGATTCGATCTAAGACTTTCATTTATGAATGAATTGCAAAATTCAGGTGACGTCCTCTGCTCAGCCACGCGGCTG